>CANSZD010004285.1:0-140982 GCA_947648045.1 Beta corolliflora
GATACATTAAATTTGTTCTCATGTGAAAAAGTTTCTGAAGAATTGTTAAAAAGAAGAAACTAAAGTAGATTAAGGAGATTAGGATATATATATAACCTAGAAACGTTACCAACATAATTTTATTCGAAAATGTGATCAAATAGATAAAATAATTAAGTATTATTAAACTTAATAACAAAACGCAAAGTTCTCCCCAAAAACTATTCAAACAGTAACTGGAATGTGGAACTACTCACAAATCCACAATACCAATTACTAAAGACGATATACACAAGCTAATATTTTAGTAGGGTCGAGTACCTTCTTACTAATACGTGGTAAATTGACTTACTCAAATTAAAATAAACCAGTTGAGTAGGAGATAGACGAGTCATTTAAGAGAAATATCGAGTGAATGAGAGAGGGGTCGCTATATCACATAGATTTATGGGTGATAATTAAGTAACAAAACTTTTTCAAAACATCTCAAAAATGAATACAAGATCTAGCAATATCGTTTAAGAGTTCTAACACATTTGAAAGTGCATGGCAAATTTTCAGGGGAAGGTCCTCCGATGGATTGCAGTAGAAGTAGCTTTCCATGGCATTTGTAATGATCTAATGTTATGTTTCCATACAACACAAAGGAGGTCTTTTTCGTGGGAATTCTTTGCGTGATCTTTTGTCTTGGGATGTATGTTGCACCCCTACAATTATAGTATGCCCTATAATTTGGCCCATAAACTAATGTTTTGAGAACTTTACTAATTTATTTTCGCTACTTTGTATTGTAGAGATTACCTATATGAATTACTCTTGTTTGTCCTGTCAAAAAAAAATTACTCTTTTTTTGTACTAACGATTAATTGATGGATTATTATGGACAGGGTAGAGTGATTAAGATCAAAAAGTGTGAAATTCATGCCCTTTTTGGCTTTCAGTTGGCAATTTAGCTAATGGGGTTATATGGACAATTTATGCATTTTCTTCCACTTGACCAATGGATCCTTGTAAGTCATGTTCATATCCTTAAATACAGAACATACTCTTTTTGTTGTGCATATTTAATGTTTTCAGTAACATAGTAGATTGGCATGAATAATAAGGAAATTGCGGTTGGAAAATAAAAATATATGTTCATATAATGAAGAGCGGAAAACGAGAACCTATATCCAAAAGACGAGAACTTTGATTCTTGTCACCATTAGAAGTTGATAGGAACAACACGATGGTTGAATTAAATAAATGTTATTTTAAATTGTTTCAGTTTCTTTTTTAATTGAATTCTAGATCAAGTTAATTTTGGGTTAGACCAATTTTGAGTTAGGTCACTTTTACAACGGCTTGTTTCAGGCTTTATTCAAGTCGAGTTTTGGTGGTTCGGATTGTGTGAATATTTCCGCAATTCATTATTTTCATGTTCAGGAACTTCAAGTCGGATCGACTTTGTTAGATTTAGGTGTGAGTAAGAAAAGGTGGAGAACGTGTGTTAAGAAATTAAGATGGGATGAAAAATTTGTCACATAATAAAAGTGGATAGAACAAAATGAACATCCAAAAATGAAAATTCAGTAGAACAAAAGGGTTAGAGGTAATAATCGAATCATCATTCATAACTAATAAACTAACATTCTCCTCAAAAAAAAAAAACTAATAAACTAACATAACTTTTAAAAATCGATAAGCTTAAAATTAACCTAAAGCAATATCCAATAACTAACCGTTTAACATAATGATGACACAATTATGCAACCTAACTATAATTTTTTTTGCTATCATATGCATCTCAAATGCATAAACTAGATTGTACTCTCCCCGCTTTTTATAATAGATCTTTTATTTTGACTTGTATACTTATCAATGCGATTTTGGCTTTAATATTCTAATTATGAGAATTTTTATCATACCCAATGCTATTTTTGCTCATTGCTCATTTGAAACCTCCAAATAAGCATAATCACATAATAGGTAGAGTTTCAAATGAACAAATGAGAAAAAATAGCCCTGGGTGTACCATGAGCATGGGTACACCCAGTATATGGTGAATGCACTCCTCTAATTATTCATTATTAAAAATTATAGAAAATTGATTTTTTCAAAATTGTCCGGACAAATATATTCAATGACTTCTTGTATGCTAATATTGAGTTTATTCATATGTAGAAAACAATGTTTAAAATGGTGTATCCAAATAGTGTAATAGTTAAAATGGAGCATTTATTAAAAAATAGAGGGAGTATATAAATAAGAAGTATTAATTTAGTACTAACATACACCATGCCACAAAAAGATGAGAGAAAGACTCAGAAAGAGAAAGTCTAGGCAAAAAGAAAACCCAGGCATGAAAAAAAGCTCCCCGAACCCTAGAATTTCCCCCCAAAATCAATTTGGCTCTTTTCCAAAGTGATTCCACTATTACCGGCCTTAATTCCTTAGAAAAACTATTGCGGTATCCTTTCTTCTCCTTCTTACGTGTTCTAGCCCATTAGTAGGCGGCAATCATGTAGTAGGCCTTTTTCCCCCCCAATTCAATTTAAGGGCTATATTTATAGCTATAAATTAAAGAAATCATTACAATCTCTGTGTATCTCTAAGATTCGTTAATACCTCGGGTTTTCGGACCAAATGTGTCTATAAATCGTCCCAAAAGCAACTTTCTTTGGATTAAAGGTTTCGTGTTCCCTCTAAAAGTACGGAGCCATTTGGTTTTTAGGTTTGTGTTGTTCCAAACATTTATGGTGATTGAGAGGTCTGATTGGGTATTTGGAGTGCTATGTCGGTATGGAGTGAGATTAGTTGGTGAAGTCGTGCTCTTGCGGATTTTTGTGTGAGTTTCGGCAAAGCATGCGTGGTGTGGCTATAATTTTTCGAGCTTTCCTGGCGAAGCATTTAATGAGACGGAATTGGTGAGAGGAGTAATTCTATTGTTAAGTCTTACTTTCAAGTCCATTATCCCCTATAAGAGGGATACCAGGTGATATCTCTTCATTCTCAAGACTCATCCCTTCTTCTTTATTATTCTTGTTTGGTAGCTCTTAAATTTCCTACAACTTTGTTCGCATTTATGATGGATAGTTACGTTAAGTTTAAAGATGTTTTATTATCAAACCCTATCTCTAATCCCCGAAAATGGAACTCCTGTTCCTACTTGAGTGAACCCCTCTTTGCCTCGACTCCTCAAAATGATCCCCCCACTCCTTCTTTCCCTGAAGGCTCTAGTGCTTGATTCTCGCGCCCGTGCGAAGGATATTATTGAATTGTCCAAGTCTTGCCTATTTGGCAAAATGCTCTCTGCTCCTTTGGACTTGCGTTACTATTATCGCTAGAACCAGGGGATTGGAAGGTAGTCAAAGGTGAGGTTAATTATATGGAAATGGGTAATGGCTGGATTCTTTTGCGCTTTGCTAATCCTCGGGACCTTTCCCTTGTTTGGAGTGAAAGGCCTGGCATATTCGAGGTGACATTTGTGTTATCCCCTTGGAAACCTTTCTTTGATCCATATTTGGAGGAAATTAAGTGGGTGGACTTATGGGTTAGAATCCCCTAGACTTCCCATTGAGGCTACTAAATTTTGATTCAATTGCTAACTTGCTAGCTTCTAACGATATTGGTGCTCTTATTAGCTTGATCAAAGATCTTTATTACGCAACAAAATTCGTTTTGCTAGAGCATGTGTTAGAGTTGACATTCGAGGCCCTTTACTTGAATTTCTGTGAAGTTAGTAGAATTGGTGATTTAATTCATGGTTATGTGATATGGTATGAGGATTTCTCCTCACGGGTGTTCATTTTGAGGTGGCGTGAGCATGCAATTGAAGCTTGTCCCTATTTGAATTCCCTAAAAAGGAAATAACTATTGACTCCTTAAGAATCCTAAACAGAAAACTCTTTATGATGCCCTTCTTAAGAATGTCACAAGCTTGTCATGCCACCACGAATGAGCCGGCTAATGTGGTGCATGTGAAGCCCGAAGCACCTTACTAAGCCATCTCTTTGCTAAGTCCTGTCAAAGAAATTCTTGTCCAATTCTCTTCTTCTTTGGTATTCTTCCTATCCCTTATGGTAAGGGGTGACAATAAATGATCATGTTAAGCCGATAACAAAGCTATTCCTTGTGTCCGATGATGTTGAGGAAAAGGTAAAGGAAAATTGGTGGTTTCTCGCACCTTACATTCGGATGAATCCTCGATGATGAGGTGGAGCCTATCTTACCTCTAGTCTCTCCTCCTGTTGGCTCTTGTTAAAGAGAATATTGTAGGTGCCATTGGTGCACCTCCATTCGGTCCTCCTCCTACCCAGTCTTACGTGCTTCGATCTATTTGATGAGAATCGGTATCTAGCCTTGACTTCCCACGAAGTGCCGCTCCTGAAGGTTTATTATATAATGATGCGATAATGCTACCTTACGTATTGAAGAGCGAGGATGATAATTCTCTTAATGAGGCTAATTCTTTTCTTTGGAATTCTTTTCATTCTATACACTACGGCGGCTACATTATCAAGAAGATAGAAAGGATGGGAGTGGATGCTTCCAACCCAATGGAGCTCTCTTCCCAAATCGGGTCAGCTAAGAGGAGGATTGAAGACATGGAGGATGAGGATGATGCCTCATCCTACGAAGGGGAAAAGGAACTAAGTTTCCTCGTTAGTATCTTTGGTAGCCATATTTCCCACCCTTTTGTGATTATAAATACGTCTGTGCATGTTGGAACATTCGTGGATGTGCTAGAAAGAATGCTTTGGTAGAAATCCGAGATTTTTGTTTGCATAATAATGTCAAAATCCTTATGCTTTGTGAAGTGAAATCACAATCTCCCTCCCCGAACAATGGTTGCTTGATGTGGTTTCCAATCTTTTGATGTAGTTCCAACTTTAGGTTATTGGGTGGATTATGGATAATGTGGAAAAGATGTAATGTTCAACCTTTTTGATCTATCTATAATATTTAAAGCTTCTCGGTTTATCTCGTGTTTAGTTCATCCTAACTAGTTCTAATATTAAGTATATAGTTATTTTTGTTTATGCCCTCCACGAAAGAGTTTAAGGAAGGATTTTGGTTAGAAATTATTAACTATACTTTATCTTTATCCCTCCCCTATATTATACTTGGAGATTATAATGAGATATCAAATGCGAGATGATAAAAAGGGGTGCTCCAATCTCCTCTGCTAGATTTACTACTATGAATAAAATTCTTAGCCATCTTCCTTGCATTGAAATCCTTCACGGGCCAACGTTTTACATGGCGAAAAAGAGAGCAGGTGATAACAATATTCATGAACGATTGGATAGGGGTGTAGCTAGCACTTCTTGGATTTCTTTGTTCCCTCGAAGCAAAAGTGAATCATTATGTCTTTACCTCTTCGGACCACTTTGTCGGATAGTGCTTAATTATCTCCCAAATAATAACTCTAAAGCCCCTCCCTTTAGATTTGAAAAAATGTGGTGTCTTAGGAAGGATTATGACACCCTTGTTAAGAAAACATGGTGTACTCAATTTGTTGGTTCTCACATGTTTCGTCTTGTCAAGAAATGTAAATTGTTGAAGGAAAAATCTAAAGTTTGGAATAAATTCCAATTTGGTAATATCTTCCGTCGGTTAAGGGAAAGTTGATGATTCTTTAAAAACTATCCGAAGATATTCTTAATAATCCTAATGATTCCTCATTTTGCAAGAAAAACAAGAATTGTTTCTTAATAAACGCTCTAACTTATTATCATTTGACAATGAATATTGGAAACAAAAAAGCAAGACTAATTATTTGCTCCTTGGAGACACTAATTCTTCTTATTACCATTCTCATCGTCGATAAGAAGAAATAGAAATCAAATTAAAGAAATTAATTTGCCCTAATGGTGAAGTTTGTTTCAAACCCTTTGTTGAGATTGCTCAAGAGCTAACAAATGCTTTTGTTGCGCGTTTCTCGTCCGATCGTTCTATTTCCTTTCACTCGGACTATGATTTTTCCCTCCCCGGATCCCATTATTTCGGATGCAAATAATACTTTTTAACCTCGGTAGTATATGGTGATGAAATAAAAAATGCTACCTTTGATTTAGCCCAGGATAAATCCCCTGGGCCCGATGGGTTTCCTCCGTTCTTTTTCCAAAAATATTGGACTTTAGTAGGTAACAGTTGTCATAAGAGGCTTTCAAGCTTTCTTTCACTCTGGTAATATGCTAAAGGAAATTAATCATACTTTTTGGTTTTAATACCTAAGATTGACAACCCCTTCATCCGCAAATCATTTAAGTCAGATTGGTCTATGTTCTACCATCTATAAAATTATTTTGAAAAATTCTCACTAATAGATTAAAGGATGTAATGGGTCAAATTATTCATCCGCTTCAAGGTGCCTTTGTTCGGATCGCCTTATTCAAGACAATATTCGATTGCTCATGAAATTTTTCAATCCTTTAAAACCAAATGCGGTTCTCTTTTGGGTGGATCGCTATAAAATTGGATATGGAAAAAGCTTACGATAGGCTTGGAATGGAAATATATTTTTACGACCCTCAACAAGTTAGGTTTTTAATTGATGGATAGGCGGGTTAAGGCTTGTATTTCTTCTACTTCTTTCTCGGTCTTGGTAAATGGGATCCTGGGTAGTAAATTTTCCCCCTGTGAGGGATTCGTCAAGGAGACCCCCTCTCCCTTATCTTTCTATTTTTGTGTCTTGAACTTTTAGCTAGATTACTTTCCTCTCTTTCATTGGTCCTTAAGCCAATTGGTGTGCCTATTGGTAAACGGAATGAGAGTTCCTTTTCTTACCTTCGCAGGCGATACTATGATTTTTGCTAAAGCTAATAATTATAGTCGTTTGGTTATCAGATCAAATCCTAGACAAATATTGTTCGATGTCCGGTCAATTAGTCAACTATCACAAATCTTCTTTTCAATGCCTGAGATAATGTCTCGAAGAAGATAAGTGTAATTTTGCTCTATTTTGGGAATGCAAGAAACTAATAATTTGGGAGAGTACCCGGGTTGCCCTATTATCAATACAAAGGTCTCTAAAGAAACTTTTAGCTCTTGTTCTTAATAAAACAACTAGTCAACTTCCCGAATGGAAAGCCTAATGCCACTTTCCCAAGCTGGTCGATTCCCCATCCCTCCTCCGGTCTAATTTATCTTCTAAATCCAGCTACCAAATGCGAGTTTTCTTCTTCCTAAGTCTATTCTCTCGAATCTTGATAAAACTTATAGAAATTTCTTACGGAACAAAGATAATACGAATTCGTCCCCCAATCTTATTGGTTGGGGCCGAATTTGTAAGCCTAAGTCTCTTCGGTGGTTTAGGCTTCGCAAAGGCGGGGGCCGATAATCATGCTCTCCAAATGAAACTTCTTTGGAGAATTATTAAAGATGACAATAATTTATGGGGTTAAGTTGGTTAGAAAGCGTTATATTAAGAACAACAGAGTTTTTTTCCATTAAAGCCTCAAGTCGGCTTCTTGGCAATGGCGTAATCTTTTAAGTTTACGAGATACTTTTAAAAAAGGTACGAGGTGACAGATTGGTGATGGTAAAAGTATTAAGTTACGGGTCGGATAACTGGATTTTCAACATCCTCTTAAGTCAATTATTACTCCTACTCCCAGTTCCGAGAACATTAATGTTAGTAGGTGTATCTCGAATTCTTGCCCAGTGGGACACTCAAGTCTTGCTTTCCTTGGTTCCTCCTCATATGTCTCTCAAATGCGTTTCTATTTATATTCCTTCCCGAGGCCCAAGCCGAGCATTCTTATTTGGGGCCTCACTTTGCGAGATGGAGAATATTCTCAAGTCGGGGCTTTGCTTGCTCGAAGGCCCGCTTCCTCCTCCATTGAAAAGTTGAGTATAACTTGGATTTGGAATCTCGAAATTCCATAGAAAATTAAAAATTTTCTTTGGAAAGCACGTAATGATGGTCTTGAACTAAGAGTCGTCTAGAAAAAAGCCACATTTTTTTTACCTCGACATTGTGTGTTTTGTAATAATGCGGGTGAATCTTTTGGGCACCTTTGTTTTGCTTGCCCTTATACGTTGGACATTTACAAGCATCTTAATGCTAGTTTTTGACGGCCTATCCCTCCTTTTTTCTTCAAAATATTAATCTTTCCTCTTTTAGATCGGTGTTGGAAGCATGTCTTAGTCTTTCTTCTAAGACGGATATTACTAAATTCTCCTTTGTACGGTGGTTTGTTTGGTTTTTTAGGAATAAACTTATTTTTAATGATGAAGTCGTGTCTTGAGGAAGGCTAGTTTTATTATTAGTAATTATGCTACTTCTGGTCTAAGGCCCTTATCTTGGAAGAAGTGGGTTCCTTTGCCCCCGAGGGGTTGCTGATTCCTATGGATAGTACTCCTCGTTGGGCCCGAGCTGTTTGGTCCCCCTCCTCCTCTAGGCTTCTTTAGATTAAACTTTGATGGTTCTAAGCTCTCTAATGGAATTTATGCTTTAGGCTTTGTTATTCGTGATTCTAAAGGTGATGCTATTTTTGGTGCGGGGGGTCGTTCCTTGGTCACAACACCTCGATTCTCCAAGTGAAGCTTGGGGCCTCAGGATGGCATCATTCTTTGCTCTTTCACTTAACATTTCTAAGCTTGTCATTGAAGGAGACAATCTTGCTTCGTTATTAATCTTTTGTTAGAAAAGTGTGGAAAGTTCCTTGGGAAATTAATAATATTGTTATTGATATTAATTCTAATCTTCTTAAATTTGATGTTTTTCGGGTTACCAAGATCATTGCTCACGGAGGCGAACAAGGTTGCAGAACCTTATGGCTCATCGTGGTCACTCTATTCGGCCCTTACGTATTTATACCCTCCTTTTGATGTTGATTTCTCTCTTTTCATCCGCAAGGATGTTTTAGGTTAGCCTCGATTGAGGGGTCTTCCTAAGTCTTTTTTCCTTATCAAAAAAAAAAAAAAATACACCATGCCACATAGGTATGGCGTGTCATATAAATGAAAAATTCCAACTTTAGCGTCCGGAAGTCTTGTCTAATCCTTAAGTTTAATTTATATAGTCCCTAACCTTTTCATATTGCAACTAATTGCCCCCAAGGTTGTTACAAATAATTCAACTTTAATTTGTGCTCTGGGGTTAAATAGTGCCAAATATACGTTAAGATCATGTTCACACTTTTTTTTTTTTTGACGGGAAGATCATGTTCACACTTTAATACTTAACTAGTATTTTGGTCCGGGCGATGCCTCGGGTCAATTATTTAAGCGAATATGTTATTATTCATAAATTTTATAATTAATTTGTTACTTTTCGTATCTTTTTGCCCCGGTGAGAAATTGAAAATTGATGTGACGTGATAAAAAAATTAGAGGTTTCATTTTCAAAATAATACCTTAAAAGAAATTGGGGGTAGGACAATATGTCATCAATAGTTTCTTGGTCAGTCGTACTACCATAATAAGAGTTTTAGAGATCTAAATACTTGATTAAATCTTTTTAGTTAAATATAATTATTATAAGACTTTATCATATTTTATTTGAACATTAGACAATAAAGTGATAGTGTATTGATGGTTAAGCTCGACTTCTCATTTCAAAGGTCACATGTTCAATACCTTGCATTTACACAATATTTATATTTTTTCAATTGAGAAGTTCACATGGATATAAGACATTTGCATTGAATGCTTGAGCGGAATGCCATGTGGCACATAGGCTTCCTTAGGAACACCTTTTAATATATTGAAACAATGGATCGAATACCCCAACTTTGGCTTGTCCGCTTTTATTACCTTTAACTATGAGTTATTTTTAAATACCTCCAACCATTGGGGAGATCCGCCAAAATGCACCCGGGATGACTTGTAACTCGTCAACAAGGTATTTTTTTTATTTTTATTTCTCTTTTATTTTTTATTTTCAATTTCTACTCCTACCCACCACCATTTAACCCACCCTCTCCCCCATCCACCCCAGCCCGTCCCTTCCCCATCCACCCCAGCCCCGTCTCCCTCCCCTCCACCTCCGCTGCCTCGGCGGCCAGCCCCATCCCCAGCTCCCACCACCCCCAACCGCCCCCGCTCCCCCCCCCCCTACCCCCTGCAGCCCCTCTCCCCACTCCTACCACCCCCGGCCACTCTCGACTCCCCACCCCCGCCAGCGCCCAGCCTCCCCCCACCCCGCCTAAACCCCCCTCCCCTAACCCCCGTCGAATCCCCCTCGCTTCCCCTCAATTTTCGCGCGCAAACGCCCTCCCCCTAACTCCCGCAGAATTGCTTCTTACGTTCTTCAATCCCCCTAAACCGGTTGAATTCTCTCTCTCATTTCCGCCCAGGACTCTCGCTTCGTTTATCGCAAGGTTTCCGACCTCTTCCTTCGTCGCAAGCTTGAATTCTCTCTCCTCGATGCTTTTTTCGGTGGGGGCTGTGGGAAATCGGGGGGTGCGAGTGGGGGAGGGGTTTCGAAGGGGTTGGGGAGGGGGGAATTCGAAGGATGGTGGGGGGAGCGGGGTCGCTGGAGTGGTTGGGGGAGGGTGGCCGGGTGTGGGAATGGTGGTAGTGGGGGTGAGGGAAGGTGGCGAGGGTGGTGGGGTGGTGGGATGAGCAGAGGAGAGAGTTGAGTAGAGGAGGGTGGGGGTGGGAGTTTTGGTTTACTAGTTCATCCAGTCATAATAGGTAAATGGAGCATTTTTGGCGGACCTCCCAATAGTTGGAGGTATTTAAAAATAACCCATAGTTGGGGTATTAAAGCGGCCCAGGGCCAAAGTTGGGGTATTCCCGATCCATTTTTCCTAATCTATTTGTATAGATGTGTTAAAATCATATCAATGTGTAGTTGCATAAAATCATATTTTTATAATAATTATTAATAGAAAATTGGAGATTTTAATGGTCGAACAATTGTATTTTGCAACACGAAAGTCAAATTTTAGCGACTAAATAATGGAGGAAGTTTGAAAATCAGATTTTAAAACTAAATAGATGAATCTAACAAGATCTTAATATATTATTCCTTATTTATAAGCGTAAAAATATGGTCCGATTTTAGTCATACTACAAAACTAGATCGGATCATACTAGCAAGTTATCACAATAGAGCATATATTAATAGATCCGGACCAAGTCACTTTTATTTGAGTGAAAGGAATATAACTAATTATCATCCGGCCATGAGGCGCTTGTTAATGATAGATTTACGCTCGTCTCAACAATGGTTTTGTTTAAATGATTAAAAAAACATGCATGATCCGGTGCACAATAACTTTTGATACACCTAGTATCATATGATAGTCGTTTCGTTTGATATAATAAGTTTTTTATGATATAGTACGCCTTTTGTATAGTGGTTTATTGTATAATATAGTCGGTTTTTATATGACATAGTTAATTTTCTCTATTATATTCGGTTTTTGTTTGACATAGTCAATTTGAATTCACAATATTTATTGTGAACCCACCATACAAGATTTACGGTTTGGATGATCCACGAGACAACGACTTACCCTCGATTGAGGTGTTTTGTTTTGGGCTCGTCTCAACTAAGAGAGGGGAAAAATCTATAGCCAAATTTAAAAAATGGAAATGTAGGAGATAGGGTTGAAAGTTATTCGATGCAAAGTGAAATCCGATCTAGTCCAAACCAAATTAGTAATTCCGGATTAGTCTCGAACTATGTTCGGATTGGATTCGAATTGATTGTTTTTCAAAATTTGGATTTTTGAATTGTTTTGAATTGAGGGTGATTGGATCCAAACATCCAAAAAAACTGAATGACAGATAAAGCCTTGTATTGTATATTTGGGATTGGGCTTAAATTTTTTCGATAAAATTTATGGGTTTGTATGAATTATTAGTCGTTAATCTTTTGAATTTTTATAGGATTATATGAATTATGTATATTATCGAACACTTTATTTTGATGCTCATGTCTAAATTATTTCATCAAAAGAATGTAATTTAAAATTTTGGATATTGTCGATTGGATCCAATTTAGTGTTTGAAAAGTCAGATTGGATTGGTTTAGGCTCAAACTCCGATTGGTTTGGAATTGGATTGAAAAATTGAAATTTAAATTTTGTTCATATTAGATTTGACTAGGCCTAAGTCTAAAACGTACATTGAATTTTCACCCCAAGTAGGACATCAAAGGAGCATTTCATCAATAAACATCACTTTATTATTTATTAGTTATATATGTGCTTTCCCCTTACTGGAAGAAAGAAGTTCACGTTAAACACTTGTGTTTTTTTTGGGGATTAAAAACTTGTGTTAATTAGATGCTAAAATCTATTGAATCCCACATTCCATATTTTTTGGCAACATTTGTAATTTATTTCAATGTCAAACTTTAAAAATTTAAACCACAACCACTATTGTATAAGGAAAAAATATAGTTATGTAATATCTTGTTAGATTCATCTGAATATGTAGTTTTTAAGCATTCAATTTTCATAATTTTATACTAATTCATACTAATTGAAGGAATTAATGTTCAAAAGTAGTGCATTGGAGATCATAAAATTACTAGTTTTCAAGAATTATGGAACGAAGAAATAATTATTTCTTTCGTTCACATAAAAGTGTAACACTTTCCTTTTTATGATTAAAAATATCTATATGTAACATGTAATTTAGCTATGTTAAAGATATATAAAAGTTTTGAACACTGAAAAATTACATTGAAATAAATCCAACTGGATTCCATAAAAAATAGTTTGGATTTATACAAGTGTAAAATATAGTGAAACAAAGTGAATTCTAATTTTGCATCTATATGTAAATGGAGAAGCCATATATTTTGTATTTCGATAGTTGTAAATTTGTAACACTTTAATTTATGCAATATTCATAAACAACTTTGATCATAGCTTTTTCTTATATAGAAAAATAATGTTAGGTAGGATCAGCTCAATATAGATTTCTAAAATATTAATTATTATAATTTTTGTTCATAGATTATTAATGATATTTAAAGATAAATCTTGTACGGTGATAAAAATGAAACTCAAAAGTATTCTAATGTTTTAAACAGATGAAGTACTTATATTTTGTATAACTAAATTTTGATGTAGGTCCCAAACGGCATTGGAGCTATATCAGGTGTTGCTCAACTGATTCTCTATGCCTGCTATTACCAACGTACAATAAAACAAATGGAGGATGAAAAGAAGCCAAATCAACTTGAAATGTCTCAGGAAAAGATGTCAGTTTGAAGTTTTGTTTTACAGAGGTTAAAACAACGAAGAAGGAAGTAGACCCATTCTACTCTCGCTTTATAAAAGCGAGGTTTTGGGCCTGGCTTACCTCTTCCCTTGTGACTTTAATACAGCAGAGACTATTAAAATTTAAAGCTAGATCTTATTTCCCTAATTATGCTTTTGATGTCCTTGAAGTTTGATTTTGAGAACTCTTTACGATGTCAGCTTGATATGGTACCTTATTTTGAAGTGAAAAAACTTATGTGATTAGGGACAATTTGGTAAAATTCGATTGACGTTAGCTCTCACCAATTTCTCCTATCTATATACAGAATATACTAGAAATATATTCAACATTTAGCCTTTTTTCTTACTAGTTGTTGGCCGCCCGCGCTAACGCGTGCGTCCCCAAGATCGGTATAATGTTGTTTGGTATTAATGAGGCGTTAAATCCTTGATAATGTAATTTGGTTTTTGTGTTTGTAACAACAAATGTAATTATTACTTGCATTAACTGCTCCATCTCCAATCTAATATTGCATTAGCCAACATGCATAAACGCACCCAAATGATCAATTAACCAAATCTCAATAGTCTAGGATCCAAGGGAAAATTTGGACAATAATGGCTTGTTTGGGATAGCTAAATATATATTAGTGGGCAGTTGGGAGAATACCCCATCTCCAATCCTATGTCTATCTCTAGTGCATATACAATTAGAACTTCTATTGTACATGAGTTAAGAGTCTCCTTTAATGCTGCAAATTTCACATCATGCTATAACATAAAATTCTAGGAACTCGGATGGCAAAAGTAAGTTCAATGAATCAAGCCAAGATGAAGCCTTACATGATATTACTTGCAATAACTGCTTTGTTATTTTTCCCTTTCGTAATGTCACATAAATTCAGCAAGTCACGGATAACCATCACCAAAAACTTGTTCTCCTAATTACCACGCAACTGCAGCACCAGCTGAATCCAGCAGAGGTTTTGCCACACCATTTCCAATACCTACATCCCAAAAAGGTTTAATCAGAAGAGTGAGAAAAGTATAGCTTCAATACGGGCAGCCTCCTATTCATAGTTATTATAAAGATTTTAGCAATTTCCATTGCCATTGCCATTGCCATTGCCTTGTCATTGCCATTGCCATTGCCATTGCCTTTACCATTACCATTACCATTCCCATTACCTGTTTAACCACTTTGTTGTTAACGTGCTTATAATAGAAACATTTACCTGTTTAATTACGGCGTTGTGCACGTGCTTGTGATATTCTGGTGACTTGAACATCCGCTATCTGGTCTGAGAGAGCATGGAAATGACAAGAAAGCAAATATCGGTAACCATGAGTAGAAACAAAAATCTAGTCTTTAACTCACTATAACAATTCATTCTAAACCAAAATCCGAGTCTTTAATAGAAAACAACGACTTGGCATTGAATAATAGATATGAGCGCACCAAATGCAAATCCTATTTGAGCAAATACCCACCTTCCTCCGAGTCTATGGAATCCATTCATTCTAATAACTCAACAAAACTACTCGGAAGAACCAAAAGGCCAAAAGTATAAGGGGGAGGGCAATTCTCACCTTCCCCCGAGTCTATGTAATCTATTTGCAATATGCATACTTTTGGTGGAGTTTAAAGTGGGTTTCGAGCAACAACTTCTGACCCAATGCCTCGTGGAGTTCCTGCAAGACCCTTTCCTGCTGGTTCTTTGTGATTTTGAGTTCCTCCATCCACTTAGCCAACTCTTCCTCTTTCTCTTTCCTTTTTCTAAATTCCTCATAATAGAATCTTCCAGCAGCTTTTGCCTGCCAACACACAGAATGTGAAGTGAAAAGAAAGAAATGCAAGGTCTTATACTAACAAATTGAATATCACATAAGTTAAACCATGTTATCCACTATGCAACAAGGCATTTTTTCCCAACGCGTGCACCATAGAACAGAGAGAAGATGCACTTAACAACGAGGTGAGAGAATTACGCATATAGAAATTTGTGTACTCTCCCATATACTCACTTGTTTTTATTTTTTTTGAAGTTTAAAAATTTTTAGCGCACCACTCGGATCACAAACAAATAAAGTTAGGCGTTTCCTATTGAACGAGGAACACATTCATAGCATCCAAAACACTCGAATGTCTCAGTTCACTAACCTTAACAGTTTAACACCACAAAATAATTACTAAGAGTACATAAAATCAATAACAAAAGCTCTAAAATAATCAATTCGAGCCAGAAATTGAATAGCCTCATTTTCATCGCAATCATTAGAACCCAAAAAAAGTAATACTGAACCAAAATCTGCAACAGAATTAATCAACAACTTCACAAACAAGCAATCATTATTCCTAAACCAACTCAAGTTACTCCTGAAGTTTCCATACCATCCAAAACACATCATTTTCCAGTTCACCAGCCTAAATACCACAAAACAACAACCGAAAATACACAAAATCAACACTCAAGCTCTAAAAAACTCAATGCAAACATGAAATCGAACATCCTAATCAACATCACAATCATTACAATTGAAAAACACAACACTAATTCAAAAGCGCAACAAAATTAATAAATAACTATTCCAAACCAATCAACCTAAAAAAAAAAAAAAACAAGCGCACCGGTGAGAATCTTGCAAGAAGCGGGGAGGCAATCGATGAGAATGATGAGAGAAATCGGCAGAGCACAAATTAGAGTGCTTAGAGTTCAATCCGTTCAATCCAAACCTTAAATGCCGCAATTGTTGCTCCTGTTAATTCAACCCTAATTTGATTAAAAAAAGAATGTTGCATAAAAAATCCCAAAATTCGGAACCCTAACCCGTAAATTCAATCGACATGGGCAAAAAAAAATGGGACAAGGAAAAATGAAATAGGGAAAGAGATGAGCACAAACGGGAATTTTAGTGCAGGGAGGCGCGAGATTAGGGACAAGCTTGTGGGGCTTCGTCTTCTTCGCCGATTGTAGTGCCAATGGAGCAAGGACCTCTAGTGAAGCTTCGTATTCTTCGCCAATTTTAGTGCCAAATCTCGGGTTCGACGACCCTTATGACCCGTGGCTTTGACTCAATGGCTCGGGTTTTATCTTCCCAGGTGGCTCCGACTCCAATGGCTTGAGCTTACCTTCCCGGTGGCTTCGGCTCCAATGGTTCGGGTTGAACTTCCGAGGTGGCTTCGGTTCCAATGGCTCGGGTTTATCTTCCCGGTGACTTCGGCTCCAATGGCTCTCCAATTGGTTAGCCGTTATCACGCCGGTGTCGCCATTCGTATTCAACTTTGGAGCTTCAATTGTTCTCTTTGTTGTTGTGAGAAACAGGAGAGAGAAGAGACAGAAAGAGGAGATGATAAGAGAACCCTAAGAGGCGATGGACGATGTGGTATGGAAAGAGATGAAAAGAAGAGGGAATCAATTAGGTTCGAGGGAAGAAGAACGATTGAGAGGAAAATCGGGAGGAAAGGGATGATCGGAGAAGAATGAGAAGCAAAGTAGGGCCATGCCGCAGTTTAACAGTAAATTAAGGAATGGATGGCCTTGTACAAGGAAACAGTTGGATGGTTGGATGGCAATTTGGGTATTTAATTGTAATAGTTCAATTGGATGGCAGTGTCGTAATTCTGGTGAAATAGCAAGGGCAAGGAAGGTAGAACACTGCTGCTAAGGAATAGTAGTAGGGAACTCCTTGCCTTTTAAGAGTAGTATGATTCTATTCCATATCCTTTACTTCCATGAAATTTCTAGTCCTAATAAGCAAAGCTTTATTACTTTTTGAAAAAAATTACCCCTTTCAATTTAACCTTATCTCTTTTCTATCACTTGTTGATCTACTATAAATTGGTTCGTTGATGGAGATTCATACATCAAATGTAAGCCGTTCTTCATAAAAACCAAGTCAACTCGCATGAAAATAAACTTTAGAACTATAACAAATCAAATGATCGCTCGTGGAAGGTTGTAATATAAAAAAAAAGTAATATGATCCATAAGTGTAATTTTCAATTTACAACAATTGTCGTTTTGGTGGAGGTGGATATCATTTGATATGTTTTTGTTAGAATTTGACTTTTATAATATATGTTGTATGACTTCAAAGAATTAACTTTAGTTTTAAAAAATTTATTATATTACCACCTTTGCGAATTAGTACATATCTACCATAAAATTGTTTCTAGGTGGAAGTTGTGTATTTGGGACATTTGGAAGCAAATAACTTCATAATATGCTAATGTAACATCCCAATGATTATTTTCCTTTAGAAAATATTTTTTCTTACAAAATAATTGAAAATCTCAAGCTTTCTGACCATGTGTGAATACGTTTGTACTTATTCGATCGGAATATTGGAGCGCAAAACAAATATTAAAGTACATAAGTGTGTTATTTGCTATATATTTAATTCCTAATTTTAGCTTTATAGTTTATCTTTTGTCTTATATTTTAGGATTTTACTAGTTTTTGTATGGTTAGATTATTTTTGTTTGTTACATATTTTTAATATAAATTTTACTCAATCAACATGCTATGTCTCACAGGTGCCTAACCGAGTGGACAAATCAAGTTGATATCTACAACTCCCAACTAATCACGTGGAAGTAAAGAAACAAAGGAATGAAAAAAAAGAGAATTAAAGGAAAAAGAAAAAAAGAAGAAAAAAGAAATGAGGAACTGGAGACCAGGAGAGCGCATCACTTCGCCACCCAAAATGATTTATTCCTTCCTCCTCCTTTCCAGTACATGAAGGAGTCTATCTCTTTCCACTTTTACTCAAATTCTATCATATTAGGTTGTTGCTTTTAGATAGGAAATTGGAAACATTAAGAGATGGATAGAAATTGCGGGGAATATAGGGATGAAATTTTATCATCTTGTGATGGTAATCTTGTACCACTCTACTACAAATACATGGGTTTATTCGATGGAAAAGGAAGCAAGTTTGGGTAGATTTTTGATTAAAAATAAAGGGAGTTTTAGAGTGAAATTTCGGGGCAAAAATTTAGGGTTTGAAGAGGAGGAAGAACTGGTCCATCAACGTACGGCTGCGTGCAAGGAGGAAGAGTGAGACTCGAGGTCGTCGGAGGTATCGAAACCGAATTCGAGCAGCGATTTGATACAATCTGCCTAATTAACCTAGATCAGACTCCAATAGGAGTGGTGACCTGATCAGCTTACTCAAGGGATACCCAGCAGAGAAAGGGACCCTGAAAGTATAGCTAATAATCTTTGGAAATTCGAGAGGAAATTTAAGAGAGAGAGAATTCGGGAGAGAGGAAAATTGTATTAATTCGGCCTCCCCTTCCTTATGACCCAAGCTCCCTATTTGTAGAGGCGATTACAACGGATAAAAGGACTAACTAACACTTACGAGAAAATGACAAAATAGCTAAAAGATTAATTCAGTTGTACTATTCTCCTTTTATTCTCGTTGATTCATTTCCCTGGTAGATTCTTCTTAGAATTAGTTATGCGACATTTTCAAGTGATTTGCTTTCTTGGCATCCTTTCCCTCGATTTGTTTCCACATAATTTCCCTCCAATTTTTCCAACTAATATAATCGCCATCTCACCGAGTTAGTATTAACTGGACTGGTATCAATACTCCCCCCTTTGTGAAGATCCTTGACCCCCAAGGATCAAAATGCGGAAATGTGGCTTCAATGGTAGAGAGCAGCTCCCACGAAGCTTCCTCGGGGGTAAGTTAACCCTTTGGATTAACCATTGCACTTGATCTGGTTGTGCTTCTTAATCACTCTAGTATCCGGCGACTTGTAAGGGTATTTAAGCTCAGGTGTGGGTGTGGGTTGAGTAGGTATAATAGGTTCAAGTGGGGGTAGTGTTGGAAGGTGGGGGGCCATGGTGTTTCTTCAACATGGAGACATGGAAAGTGGGGTGGATTTTAGAATGTGGGGGAAGGTTTAGGGTATAAGCTACCTTGCCCACCTTTCTCGGGAATAAGGTAAGGGCCAATGTATTTGGAAGAAAGTTTTTGGTTGGACATGGAAGAGAGTGATGTTTGCCTGTAGGGTTGTAATTTAAGATAGACCCGGTCTCCTTCATTAAAAGATACGTCGGTTCGTGTTTGTTGGCTGTTGCCTCATTACATTACGAGCTACAACTAGGCTCTCCTTTAGCATTTGCGAAGTAGCTTCCCTTTGTTGTAAGCTCCTATCCACAACTTCAATCATGCTAGAGCCGAGCAAATAAGGTCTATGTAATGGTGGTGGGCGACCATAGACCACTTGATAGGGGGTAGTCCGGATAGCGAGAATGATAAGTAGTGTTATACCGGTGACTCGGCTAGTGGAAGTCAATTAGACCATTACGTAGGTTTCGATAACACATACACCCGAGATATGACTCAAGGCACCTATTGAGTACTTATTTGCCCATCGATCGTGGGTGGTAGGATGTGGACGGTGTGTCGATTCCTTGCAACTTGACCAACTCGAGTCCAAAAGGAACTCAAGAAAATCTTGTCCCTATCGGATATGATGGACTTAGGAAACCCATGGAGCTTGTATACATGGTCAATATATGCTTGGGCTACGAGTAATAGATGTGAAGGGGTAGAGAGAGATTTCCGAGCACGTCAATGACCACCAGAATAACCTCTTTGCCTTTAGACTTAGGGAGGCCCTCAATGAAGTCCATGGTGACTTCTTCCCCAAACCTTATCGGGGAATAGGTAGGGGTTGAATGAGTCCGGTATGCAGCATGATCATACTTACATTTCGACAAGTGGGGCCTTTGCTTAATGAAGGCTATGACAGATTGTTTAAGTCTCCTCCCGTAGAAAAGAGGCGAATTCTTTTTAGAGTGGCATCAATACCGAGAGTGACCTCCTTGTGCGAGAAGAGTGCAACCATTCTAAGATCATTTGCTTGATCTCGGGGTGATGGCCAATCACAACCCTTCCCTTCCGAGCGGATGGCCATTCGGTCACTAGTAATGAGGGTGAGATCCAGTGCCTTCGTTGGATCTCTCGTGATGTTGTGTTTGAGGCATGGATCATCTTGCCGGTCTTGATTGATCTTGTCCATCGATTGATGAGTGGATCGTGAGACAACCATAGGGAGAATTTGAGGAGAGCCGGTAATCCTGGATAAGGCATTAGCTACCTTATTTTCAGCACCCACCTTATATTCCACCACATAATCAAGGCCTCCTAGCTTAGATAGCCACCTTTGCTTTGGAAAGGTGTAGCTATCTTATGGTCCAACAGATACTTGAGGCTTTGTTGATCCGTCTTGATTGTGAAAGCTTTGCATTGATAGGTAATCTTTGCCACTTCCTAACGGCATACACCGGGGTAAGTAACTCCCTCTCATAAGCGGATAAGAGTAGGTTTTTTCGAGATAATGCCTTGCTAAGAAAGCGATGGGGTGACCCCTTTGCATAAGGACATCCCCTATGCCAACTCGGGAGGTATCTGTTTCCACCACAAAAAGGTGGTGAAAGTCGGGGAGAGCTAAGGCTGGAGGAGTTGTCATAGCTTGCTTGAGGGTATTAAAAGCTTCGGTAGCTTCGGGACTCCATTCAAAAGCATCCTTCCGAGAAGTTGAGTAAGTGGCCTCCCGATCTTCCCATAATCCTTGATAAATCTCCTATAATAGCACGTGAGGCCTAAAAAACCCCTTAATTGCTTGAGTGTTTTAGGTTGAGGCCATTCTTTAATAGCCTGCGGCTTCTCTTGTTCGGTTGGTACCCCATCATAAGAAATAATGTGGCTCTAAATAGCTCACTGAGTGGCCCCAAAAGAGCACTTTTTGAAATTAGCTTTTAGGGAGTTTTTCGCATTAGCTTAAGCACCAATGTAAGATGCTCCATGTATTGTCCCAAGTTGGATTTGTACACAAGGATGTCATCAAAGAACACTAACACAAACTTCCTAAGATAGGGTTGGAACACACTTTGTTCATCAAGGCTTGAAAGGTGGCGGGAGCATTTGTCAAGCCAAATGGCATGACTAGGTACTCATAGTGGCGGCATGGGTTTTAAATGTTGTTTTGTGAACATCGAAATGTGCATCCTAATCCGGTGATAC
Organism: Beta corolliflora; assembly: GCA_947648045.1. Classification (NCBI taxonomy): domain Eukaryota; kingdom Viridiplantae; phylum Streptophyta; class Magnoliopsida; order Caryophyllales; family Amaranthaceae; genus Beta; species Beta corolliflora. Next base: position 21,180 of record CANSZD010004285.1, read on the forward strand.
CCGGATTTAAGGTCTAACTTGGAAAAGTATAGAGTTCCTTGTAATTCATCTAGGAGTTCTTCTATAATGGGAATTGGGAATTTATCCTTGATTGTAACCTTGTTTAAAGCTCAGTAATCTACACACATTCTCTAGTTTCCATCCTTCTTCTTCACTAACACAATGGGGGCAACAAATGGGGTTGCTTGCCACGATTACACCTTTGTTCTAACAATTCCCGCACTAAGGATTCAATAACATTTTCTAAGCAATTTGGGTACCTATATGGTCTCATATTTACAACATATGTGCCCACCTTAAGTGGGATCCGGTGATCAAACCCCGGTCTCGAGGAGGGAGGCCCTTGGGATCTTCAAAGACCTCCGATACGGGTGAAGGACTTCTGTAGGCCCTCTTGGATGCCCTGTTCACACTTAAGCTCGGATTGAAACAATGCTGGGAGACCAATCTTCACCGCTAGGGACTACTTGAAGCATAGAGATAGACCCTTCGGTAGTTATCAATCCGCCTAATTGTTCTTCTTTTATACTCTTCAATTTCTTTGCGGTAGCCCCCTAAATTTCAGCTTTCTCGCCTTCATGTTTGAATTCCATGGTCAAATTCTTAAAATCCCATAAAATGGGACCCAATTGAGTAAACCATTGAATTTCCATAACCATATCACTACCACTTAAAGGTAACAGTGGAGGTCGACTTTAAACTCGCACCTTGCATCTTCCAAGTGAACCCTTCAATCATCGGTTCACACTTTAATTGATTACCATCAGCTACCTTCACCCAAATGGGGAAATGGTTTTGACTTTCGAGTCCATTTTGAGAGCCTTAATTGCATCAATAAAGTTGTGTGTGCTTTCTGTGTCCAAGAGGATGTGAAGGGGCTTCCCTACTATCTTGACCCCCTATTCTCATGGTACGATTGGAAGTCATCCCATCCATAGCTTGCACGGAAATGTGAGCACGACAGGTCTCCTCCATCACTTCTTCCTCCTGATCTTCCTCCACTTCTACTTTCGGGTGGTAGAGTTGGGGTCTCTTCCCCTTTACATTTATGACTGGTTGAAACTTCTCTTCACACCAAAAGCACAACCCATTTGCTCTCCTTTCATTAAATTCAGGTGAGGTGAGGGTTTTTATATTTAGGTTATTGTTTTCGGGTTGGAAGGGTGGTTTGAAGGTGTTTTGGTTGGAATTTGTGGTGTTTGTGGTTTTGGCTTGGGTAGGTGTGGGTAGTAGGGGTGGTTTGGTTTTAACCTTCCTTGCCTTCACAGATGCTTCTTGTAACTTGGCTAAGCAAAAAGCCTCGTTGAATAGATGTTGGTGAGAACATCCTTACCTTCATTTCGATCTCCTCCTCCAGTCCTCCTAGGTAGCAACTAAGTAAAATCTCGGTAAGGGATAGTCGGTTTACTTGCCGGGGCATCAAAAGAATCATGATATTCTTGCACCCCCCCGTCTGTTTAAGGGCCAAAAGATCGGCCATAGGATCATCAAACACCTCCCCAAACCTAGCGGTAACCTCCTTTACATATTGTTCCCGAGTTAGAGCCCCGAGGCTCCCTAATTTTCATGAAGTTACGGTGCCATAACGGGGCCTTGCCCTCTAGATGAATGGCTGCCAGTTTAATCCTATTAGCATCATCTATCTCATCTAACTCAAAGAACTGCTTAGATTTGTATAACCAAGATTTCAACTCAATGCCATCAAATTTAGGGAACTCTATTTTTGTGATTCTAGATGAGTAATGATTGTTACGAGGTGATCCTGCTCTAACATCATGATTTAAGTTTCTTTCATAATCAGACACCAGTTTAGTGACTTGAACAGAAAGACCAAGTACTAAATCATTCAGCCCAGAAATTCCACTAGTATTTTCAGCTATACTAGAGTTATAACTACCACTGACGACTTCTATCTTATTATTCGATCATCAATGAGAGATCTAAGAGTTACCTCGAAGCCTTTGTAACTCGGCCTCGGAATCACTCGGTGTTCGTGTGCCTTGTCACCACCATTGTTGCAAAGGAAGGACGAGCTCTGATACCACTGATACAATCTGCCTAATTAACCCAGATCAGACTCCAATAGGAGTGGTGACCTGATCAGCTTACTCAAGGGATACCCAGCAGAGAAAGGGACCCTGAAAGTATAGCTAATAATACTGGAAATTCTGAGAGGAAATTTAAGAGAGAGAGAGAGAATTCAGGAGAGAGGAAAATTGTATTAATTCAGCCTCCCCTTCCTTAGAGCCAAGCTCCCTATTTATAGAGCTGATTACAACGGATAAAAGGACTAACGAACAACTTACAGAAAATGACAAAATAGCTAAAAGACAAATTCAGTTGTACTATTCTCCTTTTATTCTGTTGATTCATTTCCCCTGGTAGATTCTTCTTAGAATTAGTTATGCTGACATTTTCAGTGATTTGCCTTGCTGGCAACCTTTCCCTCAGATTTGTTTCCACATAATTTCCCTCCAATTTTTCCAACTAATATAACTGCCATCTCACCAGAGTTAGTATTAACTAGACTAGTATCACGATTTTTCGAGGATTAATTATAAGTTCTTCTCTCTCCTTCAATCTCTTTAGTTTTATCCAGAAATTTATATTCACAAATTATGATCTTGTACTTGGATTATTTAATTTTTCAATTGTGTTTTTGGGTCTTTGAATTCTATAATTTACATTGTTATTTTGAATCTTGATATGATATTCAAGTTATACTTGTTCTTGCTAATAAAGATTACATTTGTATGCTTAATTGCTATCTTTTGAGTATATAGTGTATTTTTATGCTAATTACATAATTTGTCCTAGTACAGATTACGTAATCCGGGTAGTAACTAGTTTAAATTGGAATTTGCGACATAATACCAGTTTAAAGTAGAGTATAATTTGATCAAGTTAATTAATACATCTATGTGTTTTGATTGATTGGGTTGATAGTTCTTAATGCTAATAATCTGAATTTTTGCTAGTTGCGCATTACTAGCGATTGTAGGATTATTAAGAGTTAACTTTGGCCTAGTTTAAAGTTAGCTATTGCCACTCATAATTTAGTCATAGTGGGCTGCGTTAATTTCGCTTGGCTAGATTGGAGAAGAGGGATAAGGGGAAAATTTGCTACCAAAATTCCTAACATTAATCTGTCATATTATGTTTGCAACTAATCGTGTGTGACCCAGATTCACTGTTAAAAGGTTTAATATTTTTAAGTTATGTGCTTAATGAGTAGCTTGTCATCACTTGTAGATAGTAGATTAATTTTATTTTTACTTAGTTTTAGTAGTTCGTATTATCTTAAACCCCCCCAAATCTATGTAAATAAGTAAGTAGTTGTATAATCTCGCTTGTTTGTGTGAATAGTATTTTTCTTAGTTAAATTTTGAGAGTTTAGGAATTTAGTAGTCTCTCTGTGGGATTGACCCTTTCTTACCCTTTTACTAGTTGTTCATATTTTTGAAGGTCTAAGATAGGTTTTTAATTTAATACGGTAAACGACATGTATCAAATTTTGGCGCCGTTTCTTGGAGAGATTTTTACGGTTCCTATTTATCAAAGTTTAACTTGTAACTATTGTATATGTTTATATGTTTTGTTATTTGCATTTCTAATGTAGCTTATAGCTGTATTTTAGATGTTACTTTAAATTGGGATATGTTTACTACAGGTTGAGATTTTTTTTGTAATATCATGTTTTGTTAATTGCTTTTTTTATATGTTTACTTCACTCTAAATGGTTGTCGTCTTAATGTGCATTCTTTAGCTAATCAGTTTTGGTTATATGATTATATCCTTGCTTATGACTATATAGCTTTAGAAGTGAGTCATTGTATTAATAGAGAGGAATCAAGGGAATGATTTCTTCTTGATTAGATGTTATTTAGCTGAAATAGCCACATATGTGTATTATCCTTCTTTGTTGAGACAACTACAATTAACCTCCTGCATAAGTAATATGATATTCTAGAGATTGAATGCTCTAACTTGTTTTTTATGCATCTTAGTATGAGTAATCCATCTTATCTTTTCCATGATCTGCATAAATCTTAATCACAACAAATCATTAAAATCGTGGAAGTTTATAATGAAGGTAGTTAGGACCAGCACAAAGTAATATGAAACTTTGAAACTAATTAGTAATTGATAAGCACCATACTTGTTTAGCTTTAAGACTACTATTTCCTCCTGATGTGTTATTCATGACTTAGTAGTATACTAAATGCTTATGCTCAATTTCGTTCACTAGAAGCTGTGTATTGCAATCCAATCACTAGCTATTGGTAGGTGTCTACAGTGGAGTTACCAGAACTCCTCAAACCTGGTTCATCATTCAGTTGAGAAAAAAAGGCCAACTTTGTGATGAGTGATGTCAGTGATACTGCATACCACATTATGCTTGCTACTTCTTCGTAATGTGCCATTTATGTTTCAACAATTGAGTTTGTTATCTATTATGCAATATCCGACATATTTAGATATGAGGTCGAGATACTGAGTAACGTTGCAAGTGTCCTGCTTAGACTTACTCTTATTGCATATATAGGCTTGTAATATTAATTCAGATTGCAGAAATTCTCAGAACTGGTTTAGAACATAGAATTTGAAGATATGTTAGATGGTTATGATAAGTTTTATCGCTTGTTTCTTGGCCAATTTTTTGCAAGTTATAATCGTGTTCAATCCAATCTTGCATATTTTTAAGTAAAATTTTATCTCTGATCTAGCAAGTAAAACATCATGAGCGGCACATACTTGTACCTTCCTAAAGTTCTCTGAAGAAAATATGTTTCCAGATCCTTCCATTCTCTAGTAATTTATGCTCTGTATTGCAGGTGTTATGTACTAGTCTATACCTTTTTTTTCTTTTTCTTCTCTTTCCCTATTTTGATGTGTGCCACCTGCTCTTATAGATGTATAAACCAGTTTTACTACAATAGTTTCTCTTATGAGCCCTGATTGTCAAGATTGGATTTGCTAGTCTGCTTCACTTGCCTATGCATTATTTTAGCCAACTCAGTTTTGATTATTTGCTAACTTGATTCACCTATAATGGCTCTGAAGGGCACTTGTGAGTAAAATAGAGCAGAATAAATAAAAAGGCATTAGATGTCATGCAGTTTAACTAGCAAGAGTTTAAATGTGGCAAGGTTTATACAAGCGAACTTGTTATGGGCACATGAGGGAATTTGCTACAGTATTTCTTATAAGCTACTGTATATGAGTTACCGAATGTACTCATATCTTTGATATGCATACTTCGAGTAATAATTTTTTTTTTCAAATGCATAAGCAGGTAGTGCTCAATGTGTTATAAAGCTAAGCTGCTCCAAATTATTTTTAATAATTAGAGTGACATTAACTTTCTCTAGTTATATAATTAGACATATCTTGTATGTTTCATTATAAGTCTGTTTCATAATTTCTTGGCTCTAACTAAATATCGTTTGACAAGTATGGTTCTAATTTGTCTTAGCTATCAGTAGTTGAGTTGCTACTAGATTGTGGTGCATCATTTTTATATGAGTTGATTACAGCTTAGGCTATGAATGTGCAAATGCTACTGATTATGCTGCTTATTGTCTTCCACGAGGTTGAAGCGGAAAATTTTGAGACTTTATTTGATGAGATGGGCGGCTGCGGGCCTCGAACAATTGTTCATAGCGGCCCTAAAAGAGAGTATTTTGCGGGAATAAAGAGCATATTATGTCGAGCCAACGACATAAATTTCGATTGCGCTGGGAGTAATCCGGCCCTAATTACCTACTGAACACTCTAAGAAGTTTATGCTACGCAGCGGCAGATAGCTTGACATGAGAATGGTAGCACTATACAGCAGCATGGATGATAATTTGTTGCCTTCTTTGAATAGATATTACACAACCAACTAAGTTTTCTTCCCTATTTTTAGTATCGTGTTTCATTGAGGACAATGAAAAGTTTAAGTGTGGGGGAGGCTAAGTCTTTGTGTTATTTGATACTAATATGCTGGAAAACATGTTTTGACATTGTTATGAACTTGGATTATATGTCCTGAAGTGCTGCCAAATTTTGTGTATAATTTTTATTCAGTTACTTTTAAAAAAAAATTATGTGCTTTTATTTGCATTAGCTTTAGGACTTTATTTGCATTTAATTTAGGATTTCCACCTCTTAACTTCCTAAGGAATGACGATTAATAAGTTGATAAGAAACTCTAATCTAACTTGTTTTTGAAATAAATTTTTTTTTTGAAATAAAAGATTTTGGGAAAGTTATATAATTGGAATATAATAGTCGAACTTGTGAGATTTATAATACAATTGAAAAAAAAATATATGCTTCTCTTAAATAAAGCGGCTAGATAGATAGACCAAACCTTGTGAGCTTTTGAGCCTATTAGGCGACACATACGCATCATTCTCATTATTTTTTTCTTGTGTGATAGTTCCTCAATGAAGTGTGGCTCTTGAACTTGACTTGGTACTCTTTGAGACTTTTGTGACAAATGCTATGAAATTATTTAGGCATCCTCTTTTATATTTTTGAGCCTCGGAGATTTTCTTTCATATAATATTTTCATTTGTTTATCCCTTTTGAGCCTTAACATCCGTGTTTATTTGCTAACCATACATTACGAACCTGCGGCCTCCTACATATTATACCCAAACCTGGCTAAGGGGAGTTATTATATTGAGTTTGTATTGTAAGTTTGTGTTATAGTGGAGACATATTGAAAAAAAAAAAAAGGAGAAAAATGGGTTATGAAATTGAAAAAAATATATTATTGGAGAAATAAAAAAATCAGAGAAAATAAATGTTTGAAAGTCATAGAAAGGTGAAAATGCTATGAAGTATCCATATAAGTGTTGTAATTGCATTACTTGTGAAGGATATGGTGAATAATATGAAACGAAAAAAATTAGAGTATGATGTTCAATGTATGAATGGAGTTTGTTGTAGTTGGAACATCTTAAGTCATGTATTTTATAGAAATATACTTCATTTTGAGTCGACTTGGTTATAGGTTTGAGTGAATATTATTTAACCCCAAACACATGAGAGTTGAATGTTTTATTTATAACTGTGAGGGTCTATTTATTGAACTTGATACGCATACAAGTGTGGATTCATGCTAGATATTTTTGAGTTGTGAAGATAAAAATTTGTTCATGAAGTATTATAAGTTTTGATAGTTCGATTGTTTAAACACTAAGGCTCCGTTTGGTTGGGTGTAAAACATTTTCAGTGTAAAATGATTTTCATGGAAAACAATTTACAACGGAAAACACAATTCCAAAATTAGTTTTCCGTTGTTTGGTTCCATGTAAGAAAAATGATGAAAAGAAAGGAAAATGAAAGGGAAAGTAAGGAGGTAGTGAGAGGAGTGTACAAGAGACATAAGGAAAAGGAAGGAAAACAGTTTTCCCTTCATTTTGAAGGGAAAATGGTTTTCCATCATTGGAAAAGCAATTTTACTCCTAGGGAAAATGGTTTTACACTCATTTGTAAACCAAACAATGTAAAATTGGAAATAAAGGAAAACAATTTTCCAAGAAAATGTTTTACGTCCTACCAAGCGGAGCCTCAGAGTATGACATCTCCACTAACATTTTCTCAATGTTTTTCTGACTAACTTAAAATGTTTGAGTTTCTTGTAGTGTGCTTATCTAATTTAGTTATTTCCGACAAAGAAAATTAAGGTGGTATATTAGGTCTTGCATTTAGTTATCCATGTTTGCTAATTGGTTTGATTACCTATGTTAATAAGGATTTGTGGGTATGCCATCTGCAAATCCTCACGAGACCTTACTCGTCCACTAGGGTAGCCTACGGGTTTAAAGGGCTTGTTGCACATGTCAAGTGCAATCGTGATTCCTACGACAGTGAGTTAGGTTTTATTGCTTTCTTAGTATAGTTTTTATTTTTTACTTTAGTAGTGTTTTGATCGAGGTCGACCAAAAGCTAAGTGTGGGGGAATTTGATAAGTGTGTTATTTGTTATATATTTAGTTCCTAATTTTAGCTTTATAGTTTATCTTTTGTCTTATATTTTAGGATTTTACTAGTTTTTGTATAAGCTATATTATTTTTGTTTGTTACATATTTTTAATATAAATTTTACTCAATCAGCATGTTATGTCTCACAGGTGCCTAACCGAGTGGACAAATCAAGTTGATATCTACAACTCCCAACTAATCACGTGGAAGTAAAGAAACAAAGGAATAAAAAAAAAAGAGAATTAAAGGAAAAAGAAAAAAAGAAGAAAAAAGAAATGAGGAACTGGAGACCAGGAGAGCGCATCACTTCGCCACCCAAAATGATTTATTCCTTCCTCCTCCTTTCCAGTACATGAAGGAGTCTATCTCTTTCCACTTTTACTCAAATTCTATCATATTAGGTTGTTGCTTTTAGTTAGGAAATTGGAAACATTAAGAGATGGATAGAAATTGCGGAAATATAGGGATGAAAATTTATCATCTTGTGATGGTAATCTTGTACCACTCTACTACAAATACATGGGTTTATTCGATGGAAAAGGAAGCAAGCTGGGTAGATTTTTGATTAAAAATAAAGGGAGTTTTAGAGTGAAATTTTGGGGCAAAAATTTAGGGTTTGAAGAGGAGGAAGAACGGTCCATCAACGTACAACTACGTGCGGCGAGGAAGAGTGAGAGTCGAGGTCGTCGGAGGTGTCGAAACCGGGTCGAGCGGCGGTTTTCCGAGGATTAATTATAAGTTATTATCTCTCCTTCAATCTCTTTAGTTTTATCCAGAAATTTATATTCACAAATTATGATCTTGTACTTGGATTATTTAATTTTTCAATTGTGTTTTTAGGTCTTTGAATTCGATAATTTACATTGTTAGTTCGAATCTTGATATGATATTCAAGTTATACTTGTTCTTGCTAATAAAGATTACATTTTTATGCTTAATTGCTATCTTTTGAGTATATAGTGTATTTTTATGCTAATTACATAATTTGTCCTAGTACAGATTACGTAATCCAGGGTAGTAACTAGTTTAAATTGGAATTTGCAACATAATACTAGTTTAAAGTAGAGTATAATTTGATCAAGTTAATTAATACATCTATGTGTTTTGATTGATTGGGTTGATTGTTCTTAATGCTAATAATCTGAATTTTTGCTAGTTGCGAATTACAAGCGATTGTAGGATTATTAAGAGTTAACTTTGGCCTAGTTTAAAGTTAGCTATTGCCACTCATAATTTAGTCATAGTGGGCTGCGTTAATTTCGCTTGGCTAGATTGGAGAAGAGGGATAAGGGGAAATTTTGCTACCAAAATTCCTAACATGAATCTGTCATATTATGTTTGCAACTAATCGTGTGTGACCCAGATTCACTGTTAAAAGGTTGAATATTTTTAAGTTATGTGCTTAATGGGTAGCTTGTCATCACTTGTAGATAGTTGATTAGTTTTATTTTTACTTAGTTTTAGTAGTTCGTATTATCTTAAACCCCCCCAAATCTATGTAAATAAGTAAGTAGTTGTAATATCGCTTGTTTGTGTGAATAGTATTTTTCTTAGTTAAATTTTGAGAGTTTAGGAATTTAGTAGTCTCTGTGTGGGATCGACCATTTCTTACCCTTTTACTAGTTGTTCATATTTTTGAAGGTCTAAGATAGGTTTTTAATTTAATACGGTAAACGACACGTATCAATACCATTATTAAAAATCAATATAACTCCTTATAAATTGAAACTACTGATGGTCCTCAAAACCAAAGTCAATATTTAAAGTTAACTTCAAATGTTAAACAATAATTCAAAACCAACCATCAAAACTAAACAATTAAAATGAATAGTTTAAACAACATGAATCAATCACTCTAAAACTTCCCAGAAATGCATCTAATCATACAAGTGACGCCTTGCCAAATTAAACAATACTAAACTAAATATTGGCCGTTATATGATCAGTAAGACACAGGTCAAGATCAAACAAAAAAGCACGTAATCAACAACGCTGACTGTTAGAAATCTCGTTGTATAGTGCTTCAAAAAGCATATGCCTTCGCTAACGGGTTTTAGCCTACGACTGTTGGTTTTGCCTTATTTTCTTGTTCTCGAGTTTATCCATCCGTGGCGTACTCTCCGCCCAAGGGGTATTTGTTGCTTTATTTTCCCCAAACAATATATATACTCCTTCCAAGCTTTATATTATTGATACAATAAAACCTATACACACAAACCTTAATCTTCCATTGAGACCTGAGCAATTCCAGTAATTCCAATCTTCGATTTCGGTTTGTGTCATCGAAGATAGTTGCGTTACCTTGTGGAGTCGTTCGTCACATAGAGACTACGAACTAGTTGTGGTGAAATACGCTTCTACAACAGCCGCAAACGTGTTGGAACGTTTTGAGATCTACTTGATCCAGTAATTCTTGTTTATCGATCGTTTTGTTCTTTGATTTCAACAATCTTATTTCATACACCGTGTACATACAAGCTAAGAAAAATAATAAGAGCCTAGCATGATACTACAAATAATTAAAACTAGAAACATTCAAAGCACACATTTATTATTCCTTTGACAACTACCAACACTAGACACTACACATGAGTCCCTTTTATTTTATTGTTAATTAGGTTAATTGGACTACGTAATAGATGAGTTGATCCATACTCAAACCTTTAAAAAGACATGTCATTAGCCGCGGTACTAAGCCATAAAAACCACACTTCGAGATCTCGACCAAAAAAAGGACATGGTTATCATACGACCCTTAATTAGAAGAACCGTGGGCTACTATTGTGAACTCCAACCAACCTTGTTCAATACTCTAGACGTGCACCTATTCGCATAATTAATAAATAATAAAATTCTCTTTTTCATGCTTGCATCAATGCACAACATATTACTCCTGACATGCTCCACACAATAATCACATAAACATATCAATTTTCATTGCAAACAATCTTGCCTAAGGACTAAAATAGTTTTATAAACATGAAAATAAGTTCAACGTTGGCCTAAACATGATATGACATCCAAATCCTATTAGACATGTACATATCGTGTGTAAACAACTCTTAATGCCACTTTTGAACAATTAAAATTTTCTTAAGGAGTATTCTTCTCCTACCAAAAAAAAACACGATCATACTAATAACAATTCACTACAAAATTACAACAACTTCTATCAAATAAATTAATAAAACTTAAATTGTTGGAAAGTTAGAGCATTTGTATGATTTGATACATGCTATGATTGTCAAAGTCGCTTGGTTAAGGTGTCGTGGCTTAGGCAATGTAGGATATAGATGCTTGTAATGTGGAGCGTTCGCTTTGGTATAGGAGCCTTCGCACTGAAATGACAGGAAGCTATGAAACAACGAAAATTGAAGCCTAGACTCATGCAACGTCTGTTCCTCCATGGAGCGTGCGCTCCACAGGGGAGCGCAAGCTCTGGTTTGGCAGTTTCGTGTTTTCTCGCGAAGCGGTGTTTCAAGTTTTGAGCGATTTTGTGTTATTTCATCGGTGTAACTGCTTGTTCCTAAGTATAATTTATTCACTCTATATATAAGAGATCCTCTCATTTTTATGTACAAGAAAGCAAATTCATCGTCACAAATCTAATGACACATTTGTTCTTGATTGACATCGTTCTTGTGAGCAAGAACTATGTTGTCATTCTTCTTTGTGTCTCGAGAGAGGATTCGTGCAACCCATGCTCAGTATAGGGTCGGACTTTTTTTTGGAAAAGTGATTACATGCCTAGAAGATTCACATTATCGTGTTCATCTTGTAATCCTAGTTCTACTGTTTTTCATCTCTAACGATCCAAAAGAAGTATTTCAAAGATGTCTACGATATGTGAAATGTCTGCAAATTTTCAAAAACTTGATAAGTTTGAAGGTGTTGGTTTTAGAAGATGGCAAAAGAAGATGCATTTCCTCCTTACTTCACTAAGTGTGGCGTATGTTCTTAGTACTCCCAACCCCGAGGAAGTGGAGAATGAAACTGTTGAAGCAACTAGGAAGAGAAACAAATGGGAGAATGATGATTACATATGCCGTGGTCACATCCTTAGCGGTATGTCCAATGCTTTGTTTGATATTTATCAATTTGTTGAATCCGCTAAGATTCTCTGGGATAAACTAGAAACTAAGTATATGGCCGAAGATGCTTATAGCAAGAAATTCCTTGCTAGTAACTTTAGTAACTTTAAAATGGTAGATTCTAGGCCTTTGATGGAGCAATTCCTTGAGATACGAAGAATCTTAGGGATTTTTAAGCAACACAACATTGTTATGGATGAGACTTTTGTTGTTTCTTGTATAATTTACAAATTGCTACCAAGTTGGAAAGATGTTAGGAATTCATTAAAACATAAGAAGGATGATATGAATGTTGAAAAATTGGGTGCTCATCTTCGGATTACTGAGGGCATTCGGGTCTAAGATGGACAAAAGGATGTTAACTCTAATTCTTCCACCGTTAACATGGTGGAGGATGGTAAGTCAAAGGAGTCTTCTAATCCTAAGAATAGGGCTAATAATTTCACCAAAGACAACAATAGGAAGAAGCCTAAGTATGGTGAAGGCGCTCGACGAGGTTGTTGGGAATGTGGTAGACCCGGTCACTTCAAGAAGGATTGCACCATTTGGAAGAAGAAAATGAACAAAAAGAATGGTGGGAATGGCGAGTCTAGCCAATCCCATGCCAAAGAAGGTCTATGTACACAAGTTTCACTTAATTCAAATATATGAATTATGTGTATGATTTTTGAAATCTTTTGTGTAGAGGATGATTATTGTGGAAAGATTCGAGAGCATCATGACATGTATGCAAGGAGCGCTCTCTATTCACGACCTTCAAGGAGGTTGACAATGGAGAAGTTCTTTACGTGGCAAATGATTCTATAGCCAAGTTCTATGAATAGGATAAGTAGAATTGGTTTTTTTAGTTCCGGAAAACCTCTTATTTTAAGAGATGTGTTGTATGCTCCGGAATTTAGGAGAAAATTAGTCTCAGGTCCTACCCTGAATTTATTAGGGTTTTAAATGGTTTTTGAATTAGACAAATTTATATTATCTAAGAGTGGTGTATTTGTAGGACTTGGTTATCTTTGTAATGGTATGTTCAAACTAAGTATTTCGAATGCTTTCAAAGACGCTTGTTTAATTGTCAATTATAATTTTTCTATATGGCATAATAGACTTGGTCATGTTAACTATAAAAAATTGTATTCCATGTCAAAACATGATTTGATTCCCTCATTTGAATTAAGTATAGTGAAGTATAGAACATGCATGTTAACCAAGATAAAAACGAAATCCTTTCCAAATAATGTGGAAAGGGAATACTTCATTGCTTGATTTGGTGCATATTGATTTATGTGATTTCCATAGCACTCCTTCCTTGGGAAACAAGAAATACATGATAACTTTTATTGATATCATTCACGATTTTGTTATATATATTTGTTGTTTACTAAGGATGAGGCTCTTGATAAGTTTAAAGTCTATAAAAATGAAGTTGAATTGCAACTAAGTGACAAGATTAAACGGTTTAGAACCGATAGAGGTAGTGAATACTATGATCCAAATTATTTCCAAACAATGGGTATTATACATGAAACAACTGCGGCTTATACACCACAAATAAATGGTATAGCGGAAAGAAAGAATAGAACTTTACAAGAAATGGTAAATTCTACGTTATCCTATTCGGGTTTGAGTGATGGTTTTTGGGGATAAGCTATTTCAACGGCTTGTCATATTTTAAACCGAGTTCCAATGAAAAAGAACAAGGTTACTCCATATGAACTTTGGTAAGTCAAGGCACATTGGTCTGAGACATAGTTATATCCGAGGAATTGTCAAAGATAGTGCTATCAAAGTTGACTATGTGAGGACTATGTATAATCTAGCAGATTGTTTCACAAAGGCATTAGCTAGAGATACGGTAAAGAGGATGACAATCGTTTCAGGATTGGTGCCCATTGGTAATCAAAAGAAGGGGAATCTTAACTTAACACCAAATAATACGTTGGGTCTTAAGTTCAATAAGATCAATTTCCTTATTTGATGATTGAAAGAACTCATATGAACATCCTAGGTAAAGTTCTTTGAAACCATGATGGTTTAAGAGGTTGTTTATCTTAATGGGTCCCTTGACATTATGATTTATCACAGGAGCATGTTTTTTCTTAAGAGATCTACCTATGTAAGTGCGAAGTTTGGCCGCTTCAGAGAGCTAGTGGGGCATAACTTATATGCACTTATAAATTGGTATGGACACATGGCTTTAAGTGTCAAGTTTATAATAAGAACAAGTAGTTATTCTTGTGTATATAATATCTTCCAGTTTTCATTATGTGTTGCTAATGGTTTAATTATCGTTTATCGACACCGTTTGGATACGAATACTTGCAATGTATATTATACTAAGTGGACGTTCAAGTCTTTGTACACTTTCATTAATGCATGCTATTGTTTTGTACTGGTGATGTTTGTGCAATAATCTTTTAAATACTCTAAATGGGGGAGGATTTTTGGAGATTTAGAGCATTTTTATGATTTATTACGTAGACACTAAAAATTTATTGGTGGTCTATATAAAAATAAGTTAGTTATTATTGAGCTAAAATAAATATAATTAGCCCAATTTAATTAATTTAGCTCACTCAAATAAGATATCCAAATTAAACAAATATAATTTGGGTTGTAAAATATTTGGGCCAGTCCATATTACTAGTCCAAATAAAATGGTCAAATGGCAAAGGTAAAAAGACTTCCATGTCATAAACGGGCCCAATCCCATAAACTACCAAGTCCATAAAGGGATCTCCATTCCCTATAAATAGACCTCACCTCTTTCTGTTGAGAAGACCAGAAAATCATTATTCTCAAGAGCTCATAAAATTCTCTTAGAATTCTCTCTGAAAATAGTCAACAAGCACATCAAATCCGTGCCGACTGTTCAGATACACTAAAACACATTTGACTGAGATTCAAGCTTTTGTCAGCCCTCATTCGAATACACTCAAACAAAACTCAAACTCAGGTTGACGTTGACAAAACGTCCATCTACACGCAAATCCAGGTTGACATCAACACGTGTCACTCTCCAGCTGCGGAACAGAATAAGAGGAATTAGTTTATTTTTATTATAAACTGTTTAAGAGATTATACTCAATACATTCATTGAAATATAATTTCTTTGTTACTTTGTTTCCTGTCTTATATATTTTGACTCGAAATTTGTGTATACAAATTTTGGCACGCTCGGTGGGACTATTTCTGCCTCTCATCTCTGTTTCGTTATCAACAACAAATCTGAGAAATGGCCTCAAGCAAGAACATCTCTCAATCTTCTGAAAACTCTTCCGACACCCTACGAAAATCTGTAACGTTGGGTGACTTCATGGATGACATGACTCTTGGTTTCCGCACCAGAGGAATGAAAAAGGCTGTTGTTGCTGCCGCCGCAGCTAAGCTTCAAACTGCAAACGTTCCTACTAGGCAAAGAAAGCTCTCTAAGCTTGCTGATGCTGAATCATCTATCATGCATGATTCACACAAGGAGCGTGAAACCTCTGTGTTTGGATCAACTGCTTTGGCTGAACACGAGCCATCATTCATTGCTTCTAAAATATGGAAGCAACTCTCATCTGGTAAGTCAGACAGGCTGACCGTTCACACTAGCCCTCTCTTTGATCCACTTAATGTAGAGAGTGACAATGAAACAAGTGATGATCTTGTTGTCTCATCACCCCTAAAGATTTCCGACTTTGAGGAACCCTTACTGTCTTCACAGTCAAACACTGCTGCTGTTATGGTGACCTCAGCTAAGACAGTTGAGGAACAACTTGCTGAAATGAATAGCCTACTCCAAAAATTAATGAAGGATGGAGAAGAAAAAGATGCTCAAATCCGACTCCAAAACGAGCAAATCGCTGCCCTCAACAAGAAACTTGAGGGGGACGACGCATCATCAAAACAGCGTGATGAAAGCGAAGGAGAGAGTGGTGAAGACGCTCACCGCCCACCTACAGCTCGACAACTTGAGTTATTAATAGCTCACGCTGTCAAAAATCAACTTGGAGAAAGTTCTCAAGGCAGTCATCGCTATGTGAAGCCTTATACCAAAAGGATCGATAAGCTGCAGATGCCTTTTGGCTATCAACCCCCCCATGTTTCAGCAATTCGATGGGAAAGGAAATCCTAAGCAACACATTGCTCACTTTGTGGAAACATGTAACAATGCTGGTACCACAGATGATTTCCTTGTCAAACAATTTGTTCGTTCTCTGAAAGGCATGGCCTTTGACTGGTACACAGATTTACCCTCACAATCCTTCGCGAGTTGGGAGCAAATGGAGGAGAAATTCCTGAACAGGTTCTATAGCACTCGACGTATTGTAAGTATGACTGAATTGACTAAGACTCACCAGTGGAAGGATGAGCCAGTCATCGATTACATCAATCGTTGGCGCGCATTGAGTCTAGAGTGTAAAGATCGCCTAACTGAAGTCTCTGTTGTTGAGATGTGCATTCAAGGAATGGATTGGGACTTGCTTTATATCCTGCAAGGTATAAAGCCTAGGAATTTTCATGAATTGGCCACGCGAGCTCATGACATGGAGCTTACCATTGCCAACAATAGAGGCAAAAACAACACTTCTTCAGAATACAAGAAAGAGAAGAAGGATTTTTAGAAGACTGACAAGACTGCCAAAAGTTCGACTAAGGAGTCAATGTCAATCACGACCTCCTCGCCTGTCAAGATCTCTAGCAAGGCTGGCACTGAAAAGAATAAGGGTTCATCTTCTCAAGAACCTAGGAAAAATAGGCCAACCTTGAAAGAACTCCAAGCAAAGAAATATCCATTTCCAGACTCTGATTAATCAGGGATGTTAGATGATTTACTTGAAAACAAAGTCATTGAGTTGCCCGAAGCTAAGCGTCCTGCAGAGGTCGGTAAGACTTCCGATCCTAACTACTGTCGGTATCACAGGTTGATTAGTCATCCCATAGAAAAGTGTATAACACTTAAGGAGAGAATTATGCAACTTGCAAAGGATGGGAAAATTGTACTGGATTTTGATGAAGTTGCTGAAGCTAATCACGCCTCCGCGATGTTAGATTCTTATTGGGAGGCTCAAACTCTGTAGTTTGGGAGTTTGGAGCCAGTAATTGTACATGTGTTGCGACCGGTTCTCCAAGTTGATGATGTGCCATCTGTTGAGCACAGTGTCCCAACTGGCAACCAACATGGAGAGGATGACGAAGGGTGGACGTTGGTCACTAGAAGGAGGCCTAGACGACAGTTAAAGCCTCAACCAAAGTATGTTTGTCGTAAGAAGAAGCATCAAAAAAGAAAGGGCTCAAAACGCTCGAAAGGAAAGAAAAAATCAAAAAAGCATACCAAACAGCAGGTACTGCCAATTGACTTGCTCGAACAAGATCCACTTTCCCCTGTAACCTTAGAAGAATTCTTTCCTGAAGATTACTTCACTACGGTTACTATTAAGGCTACCTCATTTGTTGAGGATGAAGAAGAAAAAGAAGAAGAGGAGGATCAAGAGCCTGTTAAAGAAAATGAAATCTATGTTAAAGTGAATGTTCAGCATTCAGGGACAGAGATAGATCCAAAGATATTGGCTATCTTGGAGGCTCTTCCTACACGCATGGGATGGAGGCAGATCTTTCATTTGCCTCGAGAAATGTGTCGACATGTGGCTCTTGCACTTCAGCACCCAGAACTATACCTTGACAAAGTGAAGGATGCTGGAGAGCCAATAGAAAGTTCCGCTAAATGCGCGTCATGTAATTTTGCCTTAGCCTTCACTGATGAAGACTTATTGTTGGGTTTAAAACCTCATAATCGACCCTTCTTCGTTTCTGGTTATATTTTCGGCCAGAGAGTGAATCGTATCTTAGTGGATGGGGGTTCAGCTGTCAACATCATGCCAAAACCCACCATGTCTGATTTAGGGATCACTATGGAAGATCTTTCTCATAGTCGTCTACTAATCCAAGGATTCAACTTGAACAGTCAGCGTGCCATAGGCATAATACGTCTTGACCTTGTGATGGGAGAGTTAACATCATCTACTCTCTTCCATGTCATAGATACAAAGACGTCGTATAAAATGTTGCTTGGACGACCTTGGTTGCATGAAAATGGGGTAGTCGCATCGACCCTCCATCAATGCCTGAAATTTTATCGTGGAGGCGAGAAGAAAATAAATGGGGATGTCAAACCCTTTAGCACGGCAGATTCATACTTTGCCGATGCTAAGTTTTTTGAAGATGAGGAACCCTCAAGTGAAATGTTGCCATCTAGAATTCCTTCAACAGGGAAAAGGGGTACAAATAAAAATGGTGATATTCCCTCGTCTTCAAGCTCTAGTGAGTCAGCCACCACTGAGATGCAACAACAAAAATGCAAAGAAAAGGTAAAAGAAGAAGTTGTTGCTCAACCCATTAAAGCAATGAAGAAGGCAGTAACGACTCCGGTCTTGCGATACATTCCTAAATCACGTCGTAAGGAAGGGGAGTCACCTTTTGCAGGGTGTCAGGTTATGAAAGTAGAGCCAAAGAAAGAAAAAGGAGTAGATGAGACTACTCTTCAATGTTTAAAGCAATAAGTGGTTGTTTCTTTACCTAGAACCAACCACAATCAAATTGCTAAACCTCCAACCTCAGAATATGTTGATCAATCTAGGAGAAAATGGCTTAACAAGGGTAGATTTGACCCAAATGCTTATAAACTCTTGGCGAAGTCTGGTTATGACTTTGAGAATCCAGCGCCCATGGGCAATGTCATTGAGGTTGATCCTCATGGAATTAATGACACACAAAAGAAATTGCAAGAGTATGGCGTTGAGGTACGTCCGACTAAAGTAGGCTTGGGATTTGAAACCCCAATGCCTATCAAAATTTCCGCACGGCGTAGAGGAACAACCTCTTCTTCGCAATATATTACTGCGGAAGAAGTCGAAGAAAATGAAGATGAAAATAGTGTGCCTCAACCAAAAATATCGGTCATTGATCGATTGCAGTTGCCTGTCGTAAAGGACCATACATCGGTTTTTGACAGACTTGGTGGACACGAGCTAAATGAAGGTGCGAAGCTAAAAACACAAACACCCTTGCAAAATCTTCGATCCTCTAAGAAGAAAGCATCTGTCTTTAAACGTCTTGGTGCATCGACCTCAATTGATAAACAACAAAGAAGGTCAGTACTAAGTCGCATAACAAGAGGGAAAAATGAAGTCAAAGGCGAGGACGCACCTCAAAGTGTTATCCCATCTCGCATGAGGCGTACACAGGTGGTAGACATCATTGAACATGCACCCTTGAAAGCCAAAGGTCGTGTCATAGTGTTAACAAACCAAAGGAGTTCGTCTAGTCAAGAAAAAGAAAAAGATGTTGAATTTGTTTCTTCAAACCATATCACAGGGCATGAGGCTCCTGAAAGTGACGAGGAGATGGAAACAGATGAGGTTCCTAAAACTCTTGAAGATGGGGGGTAAGCCACCGTTGATGAGTTAAAAGAGTTAAACCTTGGAACTCAAGAAGAGCCACGCCCTGTCTACGTCAGCGCTTTTCTTACCCAACAAGAAGAACAAAAATATTCCAAGTTACTCTCTGACTACAAAGACGTATTTGCATGGAGTTATAAGGAGATGCCAGGAATCAACCCAAAAGTCGTTGTCCATCGCTTATCCATCAAAAAAGGTGTCAGTCAAAAGAAGTAATCCCAAAGACGCTTCAGGCCAGAATTAATTCCTGAAATTGAGGCAGAAGTAAACAAGCTTATTGATGCAAGATTTATTCGCGAAGTCAAGTATCCTACTTGGATAGCGAACAGTGTGCCAGTACGAAAGAAAAATGGACAGTTACGAGTTTGTGTGGACTTTCGCGACTTGAACGAGGCGTGTCCGAAGGATGACTTTCCACTCCCGAATGCTGAAATCATGATTGATGCCACCACTTGGTCATGAGGCTTTGTCCTTCATGGATTGTCTTTCTTTGGATACAACCAAATTCACATGGCTCCTGAAGATCAAGAAGCAACTGCATTTCGTACCCCTAAAGGGATATTTTGTTACAAAGTCATGCCTTTCGGCTTGAAAAATGCCGGAGCTACGTATCAGCGTGCAATGCAGAAAATTTTTGAAGATATGATGCATCAAATTGTGGAGTGCTATGTAGATGACTTGGTGGTAAAGTCTAAGAAGAAGGAGGATCATTTGCATGACCTCCGTAAAGTCTTTGAAAGACTACGAAAATGTCAATTAAAAATGAACCCCCTCAAGTGTGCATTTGGCGTCACCTCAGGAAGTTTCTAGGCTTCATTGTCAGACACAGGGGTATTGAAATTGACCAAGCAAAGATTAAGGCAATCCAAGAGATGCCTGAACCTAAGAACCTCAAGGAGTTGCGTGGCCTCCAAGGGCGTCTCGCTTACATTCGAAAGTTTATTTCTAATCTAGCAGGAAGATGTCATCCCTTCAGCCATCTCATGAAAAAGGATGCCCCGTTCAAAAGGGATGACTCATGTAAAAAAGCCTTCGAAAGTATAAAGAAATATTTGTCTTCTCCCACGGTCTTGGGGGCACCAATAAAAGGGAAACCACTCATCCGTTATATCGCAGCACAGGAGCGATCTCTGGGGGCAATGTGCGCTCAAGAGCAAGAAGATCGTAAGGAGACAACTCTTTACTACTTGAGCCGAACTTTAGTGGGTGCTGAATTGAATTACTCACCTATTGAAAAAAATTGCCTTGCTATTCAAAAATTAAAGCATTACATGCAGGCTCATACGGTTCATGTCATCTCGAGGTCTGACCCGATAAAATACATTCTCTCAAGGCCCGTGTTGTCTGGCAGACTTGCAAAGTGGGCTATGCTTTTAAAACAACATGACATTGTGTATGTCCTGCTAAAGGCAGTCAAGGGGCAAGCAATAGCAGACTTTTTCGCAGACCACCCAGTCCCTGCAGAATGGGAGCTTTCCGACGATCTGCCAGGTGAAGATGTGTTTTTCATTGAAATACTCCCACCTTGGAAAATGTACTTTGATGACGCCACTCGTCATGATGGTGCAGGAGCTGGAGTTGTCTTCATTTCTCCAGAAAAGCATATACTGCCATACTCTTTTGTGCTAACTCAACTGTGCTCCAATAATATGGCTGAGTACCAAGCACTCATAATAGGCCTCCAAATGGCAATTGAAATGGGACTTAGAGACTTAGATATTCACGGGGACTCCCAATTGGTCCTAAAATAACTGTCGGGTGAATACGAAGTTAAAAGAATGATCTAATCCCTTATCAAAGGCAAGCGTCATAATTGCTTGACAAACTTGATACCGTCAAGTTAGAACATGTTCCAAGGAGTGCCAACAAGATGGCCGACGCGCTCGATGGGCTTGCAGCCACTTTGGCACTGGGGGCAGAAGAAATAATGTTTGTACCCATTTGCAAACGGTGGGTTGTCACTCCGGATGACGATGATGTTGACGAATATGCTGAAGAAGTCGACATAATCTCTGTCTATCAAATCGACAAAGAAGATTGGCGTCAACCAATTATAGATTATTTGGAACATACAAAATTGCCAAGTGATCCAAAACATAAGACAGAGATTCGTCGTCGAGCCTCACGGTTTATATATTATAAGGGGACTCTTTATCGACGATCCTTTCATGGTCTTTGGTTAAGATGTCTCGGAGATGAAGAAGCAAAGCAAACCATGGAGGAAGCTCACTCTGGAGTTTGTGGCGCTCATCAATCAGGTCCAAAACTGCTTGACCGTATTAAAAGAATGGGTTACTATTGGCTAAGCATGGTACAAGATAGCATGGACTATGCAAAGAAATGTGAAGCTTGCCAATTTCATGCTAACTTCATTCATCAACCTCCAGAGCCATTACACGCCACAGTCTCATCTTGGCCATTTGAAGCATGGGGACTTGATGTAGTCGGCCCAATCACACCAAAATCATCTGCTGGGCAATCATATATTTTGGCAGCGACTGACTATTTTTCTAAATGGGCAGAGGCTATCTCCTTACATGAGGTAAAGAAGGAGAATGTTGTTGACTTTATTCGTACTCACATCATTTACAGATATGGTGTACCCCGAAGAATTGTCACTGACAATGGGACACCATTTTACAATGAATTGATGAAAAGTTTATGTGAGAAGTTTAAATTCACCCAACATAGATCGTCAATGTACAATGCACCAGCAAACGGTCTAGCTGAAGCGTTCAACAAGACACTTTGTAGTTTGTTGAGCAAAGTAGTTGCCAAGTCCAAACGTGATTGGCATGAAAGAATAGGGGAAGCTCTATGGGCATACAGGACGACATATAAATCAGCAACACAATCAACTCCATACTCGTTGGTGTATGGCGTTGAGGTCGTTCTCCCCTTGGAATTTCAACTTCCATCATTGCGAATTGCCATACAAGAAGGCTTGAGTTGGAGGCGCTTGACGAAAAAAGACTCCAAGCACAACAAAAATCTGAGTGCTACCAAGCTCGTCTGTCACGCGCTTTCAGTAAGAAAGTTCGACCTCGCTCCTTTCAAGTTGGAGACATGGTCCTAGCTATTAAAAGACCCATCATTATTTCTCGCAAGACGGGAAGTAAATTCAGTTCTAAATGGGATGGTCCCTACGTTGTCAAAGAGGTATACACTAATGGGGCGTACAAAATTGTTGACACCGAAGGATTACGTGTGGGGCCAATCAACGGCAAGTTTCTGAAGCGCTACTACTCATGAATAGTGAGAGCATTGCTAAAATCCTAAGCAAGAGGATAAACTGCATATTTTGAAAGAAAATATATGTGAATTTGAACTACGTTGGCTTGATTTTGTAAAAGCAATTTGTTGATGTTTTGCAAGTACGTAGGCAGGTAGGGTAACATAAAAATTACTCGAGTGCAGACACACAAAAAAAAATTGCAATCATTATAGTACTCCTGGTGTAACACTCCGTAATTTTCACCCTTTATTTTTTGGCGTTGTTTACATTAAAATGATATTTTCCGTTAAAATAAAATAATTTATTATTAAAACTATTTTTAACATGTATAATTATTTAGTTGTTGCATTATGTGGTTGTGTTTACTAATTTAAAGTGTATATATTTATTTAGGAATTTTTTTTTGTTATTATTATTAATGTGCGTATTTGTTTTATAATATAGTTAGTAATTTTTATTTTATAAATTTAAGTAACATGTGATTTTATCTTAAGCGTAAATATATTTTATGGACCGACCAATGTATCGAATTCGCAAGCCCATTTGTTCTATCATGATGTACTAAAATTAGGAGGGTGTTGGCTTGGATGAGCATCTTCCATTCACCTTTGTAACCACCAAAATATGAAGAGCCAACCCCCTCCCCATTCATCACCCATCAATTGCCAACATTAACCCTCTTCATAATCACCCTTTAAACCATTTCTTAATGAAGTTATTAATCAGGTTTTTGCTGCATTCTAACCCCTATTTTCGCCCAACCTTTAGAGAGGTAGAGAAAGAGTTCTTCTCTCTTCTCGGATTTTCGTCCATTTTTGCACACCTAACTTGTTTGCATCATATCTCCTTCGTCTCTTATCGGAATTGGACGTGTGAGTAGTCAAAATTCATCTACTCGGAAAGATCTTGCTCGTGGTGTAATTTTTGTTTTGAAGAAAGTGAAATACGCATCTGCAGTTTCCATTTCAAACAGACGACTCATCCGGTTTTCTTGGAGTTTTTGGGAGCAATGTTATTCTCTTCTTTCTTTGCCATTCTAGTATTATTTTCCACCTAAAATTAAGGTAAATAGCATTTCTTCTAGCACGTTAGGATTAGAGTAGTGATTTTGGTATTGTTAGGATTTATGTTAGTAGGCTAGAAATCATGTTATTAGGCTTAGGAATATGTTAGGGTGCTATTAGAATTGTTCTTGTTATTTTTTTATTCATGTTAGTATCATGTTAGGATTGTATAAAATGTTGTTCTTCATGCCTAATGTTATGCTTGTGATGTTATATGTATTATTATCATGAAAGTATTAGGAATTTGTGAAAAATTAGTAGCATTATGTTAGGGTTATGTTTAAGCATGTTTGTTGAATGTTGTTTAAGGTTGGGTGTGGTTTTGGTTGAATTCTTGTGGTTTTAGTAATCTGGAAATTTATTTATTTTGGGCTATGATTCACGTATTTTGTGATTAATCATGTTAGAATAGTTAATATATGTTGAATTATCATGTTTGGGGGCTATGTAATTTATGTTATATGTTAATTCTCATGTTAAACTATTTAATTTCTATGGTATAATCATATATTGGCTTGGGTATATTTCGTTTTGATGTATGAGTATATGTGGTGAAAGTTTGGGTGAAATAGCATACCTACTGCTGTGCATGAGAAAAAGAAACAGAAGGCCTTTCGCGGCCCGCGAGCTATTTCACGACCCGCTATCCGTTTGGACAGTGTATGTTCAAAGTGTGATATCTCACTCGTTTTACCTCGGAATTGAGCTTATGACCAGTTGTTGGAAAGCTATTGAGATAAGCTTTAACATGAATTTGGAATTTCTTAAAAATACTGTGTATTATGAAAGTTATGTCTATTTGAAGTTGCTGTATATGTTTAAAACCATTTCAAAAGGCGTACTTTGTTGTGTTGAAGCATGTTAAGACTTGTTTTGAGGTGAAATCTTGATATGGAGTTTTTTGAACAACTGTTGCATCTTTTATTTATTTATTTTATTATGATTATTATTTTATTTATAATTACTATTACTTTGGGAAGAATAAATATTGTTGAATTGAGACTCTTGGATTGCGATCTTAGTCTCTGCTGATTTTAGGTGTAAGGCCTTAAGGGCAACCTTATTAATTTTATTTGAGGGTTAATTGATGAATAAATTATAGTATTTATTTGTGGAACTATTTTATTGAGATTAAGATATCCGGTGGGATAGATGTAGTCCCCGGTGAAGAACATGCCAACCACCTAGGTTGCGATTTAGGGGTATTACCTGGGTTAATTGTTGTCGTCCGAGAGGTTGGGAAGTATTGAGCTGGGTATTATACTGCATCGGGAGTTTGGCCATTCTTAGACACATGCAGTAGGGAACGTAAGTCATAGGCTGTCGGGAGATTTCGATCTGACAAACCTTAGGAAGTGGGTTGCGATCCACTGGCGTTCTGCTCTTTCTCAAAACCTATTATATTATTTTGTTTAATTATTTTGGAGGCTTATGCTATGGATCTTGTATGATTATCTTAAGTTTATTATTGTTGATTTACTTATTGCTATTAGAAGCATGTTGCTGTGTAGTTACATTTATTTGAACTTTACTTAAAATTGCTATTTGAATCCTATATTGGGCTGGGAGAGCTGTTAGTTACTCCCCACTGATTGTGGATATTTGTTGTATATTTTGCAGGTTTTGTTGATGGGGATTTTTTTTGATTTTGGGCTCGGGTTGAGATGCGAGAAATAATCTATTAGGTTTTTTAGTTCTAGACTTCTTTTTAGTTTGAGATAGTTTTCTCATTTCGTTTTTAATCTAAGTAATTAATTTATTTATAGTATTTATTTTTGTTTTTTTTTATCACTTAGTTATTTAAACACTATTCTTGTAGTAGTGACATTCCCAGAAGACGATGTTTTCGCCATCGTCCTATTAAATATATTAATTATTTTTCTTTTCCGCTTTTGAATTTCTGGGGTGTTACACCTGGCCCGCAAGAGTATAAACTGTGAACGGCGAAACAAAAAAAAATCTATCAATGTAATACTCCTGGCCCGCAAGAGTATAAACTGTGAACGGCGAAACAAAAAAAAAAAAAATATATCAATGTAATACTCCTGGCTCGCAAGCGTATAAACTGTGAACGGCGAAACAAAAAAAACAAAAAAAAATCTATCAATGTAATACTCCTGGCCCGCAAGAGTATAAACTGTGAACGGCGAAACACACAAAAAAATGCAATTGTTATAGTACTCCTGGCCCGTAAGAGTATAAATTGTGAACGGCTAAATAATAATGATAAAAAAGGATGTGTTCATCTTAAAAAAAAAAAAGCAGCAGAAAGGGACAAAGTCTCAATCCATCCACTCAAAGGGTTTGATTGCAGACTGAAGCTCGAGAAGGTTCACCCTGTGTTGTTCATGTTGGGCAATCTCATCAGTACTCAAAGATGGAGTTGCTTCCAACTCATCCAAATTCTGCTTTGCAGCCTTTATCTGTTCTTCATAGGATGTTAAAAAGGTCTTGTTAGCTGTCAATTCATCAGATAGATGGATTTTCTCCTCACGAGTTTTTTTGTAATTCAGCTTCAAGATCACTTAACCTTTTCGCGACTGCCGCATCATGCTCCTCTAATAGTTTTTGCCTCTCATGCTCTTTAACAAAGTTGAACTCAACTTGTTTCAGCAACTCTGACTGAGCACGCATGTCATGCTCCACCTGCTCTGACCGTTGGCGCCCTGCAACTTCTGCTTCTAAAGCAAGATAAGACTTGACAGACCAAATATAGGAATCGACCTGACGCTTCAGCGGACGTGGGTCACCCTTAAGGTTTTGTATGCCTTTATACACCATGCGAGCTTCTGCATATTTTTCCTCAACCTCAGAAAATGGTAATTGTTGCAAAATGGTCAGATAGCATGCTCCAATGCTTCTGATAGCGTTGGTAAAGATGGTGGAAGAATTAGGCCCTGGACGAAAAGTGTTAGAAGATGCAGTAGGAACATGAACACCCTTTATAGCATCATCGGAGGCGTTCACAGCGTTAGGATGAATATCCAAAGCCCTAGATGCAACTTCAAGAGAATGGGGACCCTGAATTGATTGTTCACTGCGAGTTGAGGAAGATAGGCAAATTGGATGAGTCTGCTTCGATTGGTCCCCACTAGTTGAACCCTTTATGATCCTCAATTCCTTTCCTTTTCTGGTCGGAGGATGGGTATTGCCCTCTACAAACATATTACCATTTACAATGTCTTGAATGCTCGCATGCAAGTCAACGTCACCGTCCTAAAAGGAAATAAATAAATAAAAGGAACCAATTAAAACAAAAAAAAAGAAGAAAAAGAAAGAAATCGGACTTACCAAATGAAGATTGGTAGGAAGAAAAGGAGAACTCGGTATGTTGTCAAAAAACTCCCCAAAGCTCGATGTATCAACTTCTTGAGCCTGGGAGGTTGACTTCCTCTTCCCATTACGTTTGTGTTTAAAATTAACATCGGACTCTGTGTCACTGGTGTCGGCGCCATCAATAGAACCATGATGATTTGCTATTTGTTTATTAATGCGGTTGTCAGAGGTACCTCTAAGACGTGAACCATCATCTTTTGGTTGACTCAAATGTTTTGTGTCATTATGTCGTTGATCTTGCTTGGACTTTAATGCATCAGTTATGGCGCTCGAACAAAGAATCTGAACATTCTTCCTTAAATCTCCAATAGTCACTTTAGGCCACCAGCTAGCAAATTCAGATGTCACCAAGTTTTTCCAGTCCAGTGATTGGCATGGTGTAAAAACACGAGACTGACTTCCAGTAAACAAAAGCAACGTCCAATAACGCAAAGCCTCATAGTAAGACACCTTCCGTTCTTGTACATCACGACGCAGTAGACCAGTGTAATCTAGGCAGTAACCAAATTGCCTCCCAAATCGATGGGGGGAGTAGGGTTCAGCATGAAAAATGTCACAGGAACGCAAGACGAGGTAGTCTGATCGAAGAGAAACCATATAACTGAATTTGACAGGGTCCAACTGACCGTCATCATGCAAAATGTCATGTTTGTTCTTATTCAACATGGTGCAACCCACGTTAATTGACGCCCCTGCATGTATAAGACTGTGAGCATCCTCTCCATTAAAGAGTTTTGACCCTTGTGCACCTGAATATATAACCATCAAAGGACCAGGTGGAACAGGGTCGGCGTCATGGTGAGTGTTGAAATAATATGCTAGCCAACCATAAATATAATGAGCTGGGAAGAGGGTTTTTGAGAAAGCTGGGTTTGGAGCTCTTGCAATAGAATTCAAACCGCAATATATACTGGAAAGCACAGGAACTGTAAGACTAAAGGTTTGTCCACATGCCATCAAGGTAGCAATCTCAAAAGTGCTCGGTCTAATCAACCTCTCTTCAGAGTCGGGGAGCACAAAAGTGCATAACCAGCAAGATAAGTATTTATTCTTCTATTCACAGCTTTGATCCCGAGAAGGTCAAACATATCTGATTTTGCCTTTTCCCAAACAACTGGCTGAGTTTTAATGCTTACACTCGGATTAGCGGTAAATTTGGGGCGAGACTCAGAGTACCTTCTCCTCTTGTTAGGTTCCTTGTGAACTCTCTTATGTTTACACCAAAAATTAATCCAGCTTTGAGCACTCACACCTCTCTTAGAGTTGACGTCTTTTGCTAGAGTATGATAAACAACAAACAGTATCTCACAAGCTTGAGATAATAATCGTTTCCCCTCTGTGTCTCGAGCACGCATGATGTTGTAGCTAGGGACTGTCTCATCATAAATCTTCCCGACAATAGGTAACCCTCCAAATTTGTACATGTCCCACAATGAAATAGACCACTCGCCATTCTTGGTATGAAGTGTATTGCTAGTAGGGCACCAGCTCTCACAGAATGAGCGAATGATGTCAGGGTTCTTGTCATACAAATAAAGAGAAGCTTGAACTGCAGAGTAAATAGAACAAGAGTCAAGAACTGCTCCAAAGCGAGATAGAACGTCTTCGGTCCATTCCCAATAGCCAGACAAATAAACTGCCTCGCCCAAGATTCTCAAATTTTTCGAGCCCCACCGCACCGAACCTGAAATGATACTGCGGTCAAGCATTGATGAAGACGTAGGAAGCTCAAAGTTGTCTCGAAGAGTGCTATTAAGGACATACATCGGAATTGTGTCGCGGGACCCCTTGTTCACCTTTACTGACATTTCACTCAGTAGTGACCCTTTGTCAATGTGCGCCTGCATGCCGTAAGGACGAAGTAGTGATTTGTGAATAACGAAATTAGTGCCAGTCCGTAGATCAGCTTCTTCATTGTCAATTAAAGAGAGATGAATGTCATCGCCTCTCTTAAATTCTTTGAAGTACACCATCCTAAAAAAAAGGGTGTGTGTCAGAAAAAATATATAAATAAACAAAGAGGGGAAGGGTTGGACACCGCGTCTTCGTCTTCAAGGGACTGTCTGGAGGTGTCATTGTCACAGTGCTAAAGACATATGAGTAACACCCCTGACAGGCTCATAGTCGCACATATGGCCCATCGCGACGAAATCCCTGTCTTCGTCTCCAAGGGACTGTCTGGAGGTGTCATTGTCGCAGTGCCAAAGACATATGAGTAACACCCCTGACAGGCTCATAGTCGCACATATGGCCCATCCCGACGAAATCCCCGTCTTCGTCGTCAAGGGACTGTCTGGAGGTGTCATTGTCGCAATGCTAAAGACATATGAGTAACACCCCTGATAGGCTCATAGTCGCACATATGGCCCGTCGCGACGAAGTCCCCGTCTTCATGTGAACCTGTCATATAGTAGGAAAAATACACGGGTACACATGCACAAAAAAGTGATATGCAGATAAAATATTTTAGACTAAAAGGTGTAAAAAAAAATCATCACCTCACTAGTCTTGAGCCTTTGCAGGGCTTCAAAGATAGCCCAGAAGTTTTGTAACTGAAGAAATATGATGTGCTGAAAGTCATATAAAGTACGTCAAAATTTAATTTTGTTAAAAAAAAACACACGATACACATAACAAAACAAAAAAGACTAAAAAAAAGTACATGACAAGATTAACAGTTTTTATTCGGTGGTATTTCAAGTATTACACATTCATGATACTTTGAAAAAAAAATTAAAGACAGAGAAAAGCACTGAAGTTGCCAAAGAAAAGTTACTGCACACATTACTAAGCGGATTTCTACTGCTTTACATGGCGTCAATAGCGAGTCACAAGCAGTCAAGGAGACAAGAAGAAACAGTGCAAAGCATAGTCTTATATTTACACAAATAAAATAACAGAAGTGCGAAGTCTAAGATTTATGAGACAACAGACAAGCAATCGTGAAAAATAAAAAGAGGACATCCAGCCAACAATCACCGCATGGGAGTGAGATACATCATCAAGTTTAATATTCAAAGATGAAGAAGTACAAAATTCAAGCGTGTCATAAGATCATGGCGGCAAAGTAATTAAGAAAACAAGAAGAATAGTACACTACTTCCATTGCATGAATATCAAAATTTCAAAAAAAAAAAAAGAGAAATAAAATATGCTCGTGTTGCCGAAGAAATTGTTCAAAGCAAATTCTGAACATTGAAAGAAACGCAGGTGTTGCAATTTTGTAGATTGAGAGAAGAAAGCAGTAGAACAAATTTGAGGCGTGACAGCAATACACTCGAAAAAAAAGAAAAATCATACTCCCTCCGTTTTTTTAGATGTAACATATTGACTTTGGGCACTATTCATCCAATACACTTTGACCATTAATTGTTATTTATACATAAGAAAAAATATAGTCAAGTGGGATCTTGTTTGATTCGTCACGGTATACACTTTTCAAATATATATTTTTTATAATTTTTACTTTTATACAATTAGAGATATTATCGGTCAAAGTTGTGCATCGGCAAATGTGAAAAGTCCAATGTTACATCTAAAAAACGGAGGGAGTATCATGATAGTGATGTAGATCATCATCAAGCATCAGAGTTCAGACCATGCATAATCATGCTAAAGACAAAAAAAAAAGAAAATAATAATGTAAAAAAAAAAAGATGAAACTGCATGTTTGCACAAGTGCTGAAAAAAAAAGGGAAAAGAGAAGTGTACAATATTTACCTCTTAATTTATTGTTGGATGTGAATTGAGAGAATTGTTCTTGCCAGTACAAAGTTATTGAATTCGGTAATCAACACCCGACGAGACTATGTACCGAGTCAATGCAATTGACAACATACATCTAATGTATTTATACAGATGAAGTATCTTTGCCGGCTAAATAGAAAAAAACCTAATACTCAGGGGATTAGGATTTTTTTTTCAAGTCCAAAACTTGATAGAGTTGCAAACAATACATAACTCTATTTTAAAAAAAAAACATATCTAGCAACACGGTGATTGTCACCTAATTGTTGAACCAAACTCAAATTCGAGACCTTGTTACGATTAAACACTTCAAATCATGTACGTAACACTGTCTCGAGGGGGCAATTTGTAGACACTAAAAATTTATTGGTGGTCTATATAAAAATAAGTTAGTTATTATTGAGCTAAAATAAATATAATTAGCCCAATTTAATTAATTTAGCTCACTCAAATAAGATATCCAAATTAAACAAATATAATTTGGGTTGTAAAATATTTGGTCCAGTCCATATTACTAGTCCAAATAAAATGGTAAAATGGCAAAGGTAAAAAGACTTCCAAGTCATAAACGGGCCCAAGCCCATAAACTACCAAGTACATAAAAGGATCTACATTCCCTATAAATAGACCTCACCTCTTTCTGTTGAGGGGACCAGAAAATCATTATTCTCAAGAGCTCATAAAATTCTCTTAGAATTCTCTCTGCAAATAGTCAACAAGCACATCAAATCCGTGCCGACTGTTCAGATACACTCAAACACATTCGACTGAGATTCAAGATTTTGTCAGCCCTCATTCGAATACACTCAAACAAAACTCAAACTCAGGTTGACATTGACAAAACGTCCATCTACACGCAAATCCAGGTTGACATCAACACGTGTCACTCTCCAGCTGCGGAACAGATTCAGAGGACTTAGTTTATTTTTATTATAAACTGTTTACAGAGATTGTACTCAATACATTTATTGAAATATAATTTCTTTGTTACTTTGTTTTTTGTCTTATATATTTTGACTCGAAATTTGTGTATACAATTACATGCTATGATTGTCAGAGTCGCTAGGTTCATGTCGTGGCTTAAACAACGTATGATATAAAGGCTTGTAATGTGGAGCGTTCGCTCTGGTATAGGAGCCTTCGCACAGAATTGACATAAACCTATGAAACAACGAAAATTGAAGCCTAGACTAATGCAGCGTCCGCTCCTCTATGGAGCGTGCGCTCCACAGGGGAGCGCAAGCTCCGGTTTGGCAGTTTCGTGTTTTCTCGCGAAGCGTAATCGCGTTATTTCGTTGGTGTAACTGCTTGTTCCTAAGTATAATTTATTCACTCTATATATAAAAGACTCCTCTCATATTTATGTATGGTTAGAAATTCTCTCTCAAACACAAGCAGAAAAGCAAATTCATCAACACAAATCTTATGACACATTTGTTCTTAATTGACGTCGTTCTTGTGAGCAAGAACTTTGTTGTCATTCTTCTTTGTATCTCGAGAGAGGATTCGTGAAACCCACGCTCACTATAGGGTCAGAATACTTCTTTTGGAAAAGTGATTACATGCCTAAGAGATTCACATTATCGTGTTCATCTTGTGATCCTAGTTCTACTGTTTTTCATCTCTAACTATCCAAAAGAAGTATTTCAAAGATGTCTACGATATGTGAAATGTCTGCAAATTTTCACAAACTTGACAAGTTCGAAGGTGTTGGTTTTAGAAGATGGAAAAAGAAGATGCATTTCCTCCTTACTTCACTAAGTGTGGCGTATGTTCTTAGTACTCCTAAGCCCGAGGAAGTGGAGAATGAAACTGTTGAAGAAACTAGGAAGAGAAACAAATAGGAGAATGATGATTACATATGCCGTGGTCGCATTCTTAGCGGTATGTCCGATGCTTAGTTTGATATTTATCAATTTGTTGAATCTGCAAAGATTCTTTGGGATGAACTAGAAACTAAGTATATGGCTGAAGAGGCTTCTAGCAAGAAATTCCTTGTTAGTAACTTTAGTAACTTTGAAATGGTAGATTATACGCCTTTGATGGAGCAATTGCATGAGATACGAAGAATCTTCGGGAGTTTTAAGCAACACAACATTGTTATGGATGAGACTTTTGTTGTTTCTTCAATAATTGACAAATTGCCACCAAGTTGGAAAGATGTTAGGAATTCATTAATACATAAGAAGGATGATATGAATGTTGAACAATTGGGTGCTCATCTTCGAATTGCTGAGGGCATTCGGGTCAAAGAGGGACAAAAGGAGTATTCTAATCCTAAAAATAGGGCTAATAATTTCACCAAAGACAACAATGGGAAGATGCCTAAGTATGGTGGAGGTGCTCGACGAGGTTCTTTGGGAATATGGTAAACCCTGGTCATTTCAAGAAGGATTGCACCATTTGGAAGAATAAAATGAACAAAAAAGAATGGTGGGAATGGCGAGTCTAGCCAATCCCATGCCAAAGAAGGTTTGGGTACACAAGTTTCACTTAGTTCAAATATTTGAATTATGTGTGTATGATTTCTGAAATCTTTTGTATAGAGGATGATTGTTCATGGTGAATAGATTCGGAAGCATATGTATGCAAGGAGCTCTCTCTATTCACGACCTTCAAGGAGGTTAACGATGGAGAAGTTCTTTACGCGGGAACTGATTCTGCAGCCAAGTTCTAGAAATAGGATAAGTAGAATTGGTTTTTAGTTCCGGAAAACCTCTTGTTTTAAGAGATGTGTTGTATGCTCCATAATTTAGGAAAAAATTAGCCTCCGATGCTATCTTGAATCCATTAGTCTTTAAAATGGTGTTTGAATTAGATATATTTATATTATCTAAGAGTGGTGTATTTGTGGGACTTGGTTATCTTTGTAATGGTATGTTCAAACTACGTATTTCGAATGCTTTGAAAGACACTTGTTTTATTGTCAATTATAATTCTTCTCTATGGCATAATAGACTTGGTCATGTTAACTATAAAAAGTTGTATTTCATGTAAAAACATGATTTGATTCCCTCATTTTAATTAAGTATAGTGAAGTATAGAACATGCATGTTAACAAAGATAAAAACCAAATCCTTTCCAAATAATGTGGAAAGGGGATACTTTATTGCTTAATTTGGTGTACGGTGATTTATATGATTTTCATAGCACTCCTTCCTTAGGAAACAAGAAATGCATGATAACTTATATTAATGATCATTCACGATTTTGTTATATATATTTGTTGTTTACTAAGGATGAAGCCCTTGATAAGTTTAAAGTCTATAAAAATGAAGTTAAATTGCAACTAAGTGACAAGATTAAACGGTTTAAAACCAATAGAGGTGGTGAATACTATGATCCAAATTATTTCCAAACAATGGGTATTATACATGAAACAACCGCGGCTTATACACCACAAAAAAATGGTATAGCGGAAAGAAAGAATAAAACTTTACAAGAAATGAAAAATTCTACGTTATCCTATTCGGGTTTGAGTGATGGTTTTTGGGAAGAAGCTATTTCAACGGCTTGTCATATTTTAAACTGAGTTCCAATGAAAAAGAACAAGATTACTCCATATGAACTTTGGTAAGTCAAGGCACATTGGTGTGAGACATAGTTATATCCAAGGAATTGTCAAAGATAGTGCTATCACCGTTGACTATGTGAGGACTAAGTATAATCTAGCATATTGTTTCACAAAAGCATTAGCTAGAGATACGGTAAAGAGGATGGCAATCGTTTCAGGATTGGTGCCCATTGGTAATCATGAGAAGGGGAATCTTAACTTAACGCCCAATAATACGTTGGGGCTTAAGTTCAATAAGATCAATTTCCTTATTTGATGATTGAAAGAACTCATATGAACATTATCCCAGGTAAAGTTCTTTGAAACCGTGATGGTTTAAGAGGTTGTTTATCTTAATGGGTCTCTTGACATTATGATTTATCACAGGAGCATGTTTTTTCTTAAGAGATCTGCCTATGTAAGTGCGAAGTTTGGCCGCTTCAGAGAGATCATGGTGCAGAGCTTATTTGCACTTATGAATTGGTATGGACACAAGGCTTTAAGTGTCAAGTTTATATTAAGAACAAGTAGTTATTCTTGTGTATATAATATCTTCCAGTTTTCATTATGTGTTGCTAATGGTTCAATTTGTTATATGGGTCTATGGATATGTATCTTGTAGGAAACTGGATGGAACTTCCAAGGACGTAGTAATACGCTTTCTTACAAGAATTTTACCGACCCACTATGATCAACGAGTTTCACGGTAAACTCTTGTGAGATACTCCCTCCGTCCCAGAAAGATCTGAACACTTGTTGGGACACATAGTTTAAGGTGATAAGTTGTAGTGTAGTTATCAAATGTTATTTTATGTAAAAAGTGGATGTGATAGGAGTTGGTGGGGTACGTTTTATTAGAGGAGAGAGAAAGTTGGGTAACTTTTTATTGATAAAGGTAGAGTGTGGGCCAAAGATGTGTAAAAGAAACCATATATTATTAGTGGGACCATGCTAAAAATGGAAGTGTTCAAACTAATTTGGAAAAAACATATAAGGAAAGTGTTCAGACTATTCTGGGACGGAGGGAGTACGAAGAAGTAACTATGGAGTTTGGTTGATGACAAACTACATACACTATAATGTGTTTGAAGGGTTGTTTTTTTTCAATGAACAAGGAGAGAAATCTAGCAATAAATCTCCTTAAGCAAGTATGTGAATGAATCTAACCCCATTACATATGTGACATTTCCCTATATATATTAAGGAAGATTTACAGAAGAAAAGACTGAAATGATACATCATTTCACACGAAGAGACATGCATCATTTCACGAAATGAAGTGTCTCGTCAGTATGGTGCGGGCGCACTATACAATCAGATTCGGGCGCACCAAACTTCTTGATCATCAGAAGGATTTCCAAAGGCAAACGTGCAGGCAACTAGTGCGCAACAAGCAGCATCATGCGCGGCATGCAGCACTGTGCGCCACACGCACCATGCATGCGTGGCACACACCTTGCATATGTGGCACGCTATCCCTTGGCCCAATTCTTCGCATTTCCTTCTTTCTCACTTCGTTTCATCACATATCATAACATATCATCAATGGACACATTTAACTATAAATTTTCCAACAATCCTCCTCCATTTATAGTATAAATGCTTTCAAGTCCGGTCACTTGCAAACAATATAAAACAACTAAACTTGTGCATAAATGAAAATGTCTTGAAGATTGAATTTCCACTTAGTATAACATTCTTTACAAGCTTTCGATTGAAATGATTGACTAAGCATTGAATCACCCAATCATATGAAACATTGAAGATGCTACACACACAAGCTTACACAAACACACATGTAAATAACAACTCCTTTAATGGCCTTGAGTTCATATCCGATTCATGAGTGTTCCAAGCCATGCCCCAAACTTGGTGAAGCGGCCAAACTTCTTACTCACATAGGTAAACCTTAATCAACATGCTCCTACAACATGAGCAACTAATCAAAGGTTTAGTAAAATATTAAAATCATCCTCCAACATTGTAGAAACAAGCACTCACCTTGGGATGTATCTCTTTGAGTGCTACAAGCCACAAATCAAGTTTGATCCTCATTGAATTCAAGATCTTGCGTTGGATAAGACGTGAATTGAGTTTTCTCCACTTGTGACTTATACATGGGCTTCATTCCCATCCCTTTTGATGTTTTGTACACCATTTCCCTTGGCAATAGTTTAGTGAACGAATCCGCTAGGTTCACATTAGACCGTACAAAATCAATAGTAACGACTCCATAATGGATCATCTCACGCACATAACTGTGCCTCACACTAATGTGTCGAGATTTGCCATTATACACTTGGATATAAGCCTTTGAAATGGTGGAAGCTCTATCACAATGAATAGCAATAGTAGACATGGGTTTAGGCCATAGATCCACCTCACTCATCAAATTCCTTAGCCATTCAGCCTCTTTACAAGCTGAGGCTAATGCTATGAATTTTGATGCCATAGTTGAATCGGTAATACATGTTTGCTTCTTAGATGCCCAAGAAGAAACACTCAACCACTAGTAGACGAGTAGTCTTCCTTGTTGGTTATCCAACTGGCATCCGAGTAATCTTCTAACACCGAAGGATCTCCCTTGAACGTCAAATTAAAATGAATAGTTTTATTCAAATATCTCAATACTCGCCTTAAGGCTTGCTAATGTTCCATACTAGGATTACTAGTATACCTACTTAGCTTGCCAACCACGAATGATATATCCTGCCGAATACTAGGTATAGCATACATCAAGCATCCAATTGAACTAGCATAATCCAATTGAGATATTGGATTACCACTATTCCGAACCAACTTGATGTTTGGTTCCATCGGAGTAGCACATGGAGCACTTTTTGCTTCATTAAACCTCTCTATCACCTTCTCAAGATAATGAGATTGTGACAAAGAAATTAAGCCATTCTCTTATTCTAATACTAAGAATAACATCCACTTCTCCCATATCTTTCATGGAGAAACTTGAAGAGAGAAATTCCTTAGTCTTAATGACTTGCTCCAAATCAGTCCAAAAAATAAGCATGTCATCCACATATAGACAAATCATAACTCCTTTACCATTATTATCAAATTTGCTATATACACACTTATCGGATTGATTTATTCTATAACCGTTAGCCAATACAACATCATCAAACTTTTGATGCCGCTGTTTTGGTGCCTGTTTAAGTCCATACAAAGATTTAATAAGGTTACACACCTTCTTTTCTTGTCCTTGGACAACAAATCCCTCCGGTTGTTTCATATACACTTTCTCCTCCAATTCACCATTAAGGAATGTTGTTTTGACATCCATTTGGTGAATTACTAGATTAGAATAGCTGCTAAGGCCACTAACAACCTAATGGTGGTTATTCTTGCCACCGGATCATATGTATCAAAGTAATCGACACCATAAGTTTGTTTAAAGCATTGGACTACAAGTCTTGCCTTATACTTTTCAATGGTTTCATCGATTCTCATTTTCCTTTTGAAAATCAACTTACAACCGAGTGGTTGATCGGTCCCCTAGGTGTCGTTACTTCCTATGGTTCCGGGTCAAGAATAAAATCACCCTAGTCTCACTAACTAGCCTAATAAGGTAGTATAGCGTAGTAAGGGGTCGTATCCACGGAGAAGCAAGGGGTTTTACACTTAGTTCTAGATGCAATCAATTGACGGAGTAAAAAGGGGGTTTAAGTAAACAACTAGACTAACTAAGGCAAATAGAATAAGAGTGATTAATCAATAATACAAACTCTAGGGATAGGGGGAATCATGAAACTCACAACAACAATTTCAACAACATTTGGTAGGCAATGGTTCAAATCTATTGAGGGTCTTGGTCCAACATCAAGAGGTCACTCTCGCACACCCCTCAACACCGCCTACCCAACCCCGCCTATGAGGTCGTGGTCTACCCATCATCAAATCATCACTAATATCAAGCTTGCTCTCACATAACCCAACATTAGCACAAGATTCAAGCACAAAGGTGATCAAGTTTCATGCTTTAACAATACAATACCTTGATTCGAGCACCAAAAGAACAATCACCAAAACCAACCAAACATCATTCAAAATCATCACAAAGTCCCATTATCCCCCTTCCCTAGCTAGAAATCTAG
Source organism: Beta corolliflora (assembly GCA_947648045.1). Lineage (NCBI taxonomy): Eukaryota > Viridiplantae > Streptophyta > Magnoliopsida > Caryophyllales > Amaranthaceae > Beta > Beta corolliflora. The sequence goes on from CANSZD010004285.1 coordinate 59,730, forward strand.
CCTAGGAAGGAGAAAAACATAGTAACACTAGTAAAAGCAACTAACAATAAAAGGAGCAAACATACTAAAACTACTAAGTATGATTAGTGAAAACGAGAAAGATTGAACTTTTGAATAATAGACTACTAAGACTAAACAAGGCAAGGATAAACTAATTTAAACAAGCATAAAACTAAACAAATAACTAAAAATAAGCTAGGAAATAAGGATTAGAGACTAGAAATTACCAAAAGATTGATGCTTTGATTGATAAAAATGAAGAACAAATGTTGAGTTACAACTCTCTCTCTCCTAAGAATGTGTTTTTCTCTCTCTAATTAACCTAGAAGAATGTGCTCATTACTTAAAACCCTCTTTTCTGGAATTAAAAGCTTGCCTTAAATTTCTTAAGAGAGGGTATTTATACCCCTCACAAATACAACTTATAGTAAGGGCAAACAGTGAAAAAAATCGGGAGATGAACCATTCAGAGCTCCCGCTCCATGTGTGGAGCGCGAGCTCTGAACCTAATGAGAGATATTTCAGCATCAGGTCGAAGCACCCGCTCCAAGCGTGGAGCGCGAGCTCTGAGCAGTCGATGCTCCCGCTCCATGCGTGGAGCACGAGCTCTGAGCCTAATGTGAGATAGTTCTGTAGCAGGTCGAAGCTCCCGCTCCATTTGGCTGGAGCGCCAGCTTCAAATTCTCGGCAGAATTGGTTGTATGCGGGGGAACTCGGAGCTCCCGCTCCAGAGTTGGAGCGCCAGCTTTGGCTCTGCTTCTACTCTTCTTTGCAATTTGAAGCTCCCTCTCTCCATCCAAAGGTTCCCTTTTGCCATTCCAAGCTTCAACAATCTCAATTAGGCCGCTACTGAACCTAAAAGAAGATAAGAACAAGTCATAGCATAGGGTCTTCACAACATTCAATCTTCGCATGAAGAGAAAACAACCTACAACTCCCAAAAAAGACTCAAAATGCATGAAGCTAGTAGAATCACTAACATTGAACAAAGCTAAGCTAAATAAGCATAAAAATGGACTAAACAAGGGCTTAATGAGGGTGGAAAGAGGCCATAAAAGCGGCCTTAAAAGCCACTTATCAAACTCCCCCAGACTAAGTCCTTTGTTCGTCCTCGAATAAAGAGAAAGCAATAAAGTCTGTACACTAACTCACTTTCGCAGGAATCACGGTCAATTTTAGCGTAAATGACAAGCCCTTTAAACCTCAAAGTCGCCAAGGAGGACGAGTGTGCTCTCGTAAGGGTTTTCTAAGAGTTTGACCCATAACTCTAGATCTTAGAATCCAAGGCAAATCAAAAATAAATAAACCAAAGAAAATAAAAAGGTGCTCTTAAGTGAGATTTTGAAGAGGAGCAAACATAAATGGATGCAAGAATTTCTAGACACTAAAAGTAAGCATGCTTAGAGATGTCCATAGGTTGATTAAAACATACCATACACTAAGCATAGAGAACTAGATAGAGCGCAATTCCTCGAATTCTACAACCATACATACCACGTTCTCTCAACTAGTTTCAGATTCGCCATTCAAGGTAGCTTCTCTAAACTCCGAAAAATGGAGCCGATAAATGTAACAAGAAATAGAATAGGAGAAGGTTACTCGGCATCTCGACATAGCGCACTCGCTCAATAGGCTTGATTCCAATCTTCCGCCGCCGACAATGACTCAACCCTCTAAGGTCAAAAGGACTTTTTAAGGGTGGTAACGTAGGCTAGGGGTAAAGGGTGCGAATAAATTTGGATAGTGGTGCTCAATCCTAATATAGTGAAGTCTTAGTAGGAGCGAAAGAGCTAAATACCATGAATCACAAATCATATTCAACCATTTAGGGATAAGGTTCCCCCAAACTTATTCAAAAACATAACAATAAAAGAACTATTTTTGGATTTTCTTTCTTTTTCTCCTTTTTTTTTCATTTTAATTTTTTTTTTCTTTTTTTTTTTCCCCACCTTCTTTGATTTTGGGTGGCTTTTTCTATGAAGTTGCAATTGCATTTATTCAAGAATATACACAAAATTTCCACTATACCACAAGAATCTCATCATTTTCCTTTCCCCTTATTTGTTTCAAATATCACTCAAGATAATCGCTCTAACTTCACTATTCACTACAAGGGTGAAAAATAAAACAAGGAGGCAATTGGCTTGTATTGAGGTAATCAAAGAAAAGGATAAGGCTCAAAGGGTTAAGAGGAAGGGCAAATGCAAATAAAAACAAAACCAAGAAAAAGAGAAAAAACAAGAATAAAAACTAAAAAAATCAAAATAGTCACCGAATTGAACGCCTTTATCTTTCCCTAGAGTGGCTCGTTCGCGATCTTAGAGAGATTAGAGTCAAGTTCTCGATAAAAGTATGCAATGTCGAGGATCCATGCACTCAAAATAGATGTTAGGGCTTTTTTTTTTTTAAAGTCCTCACATGGGATTATCAAGCAAATGCTACCTTTAAGGTTTCAAATCACTAGAGAGAGCAACACCATCATACCACAATCCATGAATTAAGGTCTTGTGCTCTCAAAAAGTTCTAACCGCTACCTTAACATAGAGTATCCTAAAATCAATCATAAACATCTCAAAGCATGCGGACTTCTAACATCTAGGAATAAAAGCATTCAAAAGAGTGGAGCTTCAATGATATTGTTCTCAACTCAAGAGCAAAAGAAATAAATAAAAAAAAGAAAAGTTTGCCTTGATTCATACGTTTTTTTTATAGCAAGAGATGAAAGCAAGTAGGTAATGGCACGTAATCAACACAATCACAAAAATTTAGCACTTAAACCCAGGTGGTGTTCATAACCACCAATGTAAAATTAAAGCCAATTAACCTCGAACGATCATCTTCTTTCCTAAACTATCCTAAAACTAAGCAAACAAGTAATTAAAAGGGAGTTGGAACGATCTCACCCATCATTGAAGCAATAAAGGCCAAATGCAATATCCGAAGCAAAACAGCATCTTCAAACCTTGACTTCATTCCCGGATACTTGCTATGAAAGGTCATCAACTTAAAAGAGAGATTAGTTCCAACAAGAGTATATACAAAGGGCAAAGAGAGATGAGTAATTACAAGTTAAAAAGAAGAGAAACAAATCTAGCTCAACACATATCTCAACAACTCCTTAAGCTTGCAATGCCCCCGAGCCATGACCCCTAAAATTGTGCCCCTAGATCAAATACAATGCAAAGTACACCCCCCCTCCCCAACTTGAATGGAAAACCGACCTCGGTGAGACCAAGGAATAGTGAAATGAAAAAGGGAAAGGGGCAGGAGGGGGGATTCATGGGGTGATCTAAGATCCACTTGGCCCGCCCTCATCGGGGCGGCGCCAATCATAATCAAGCTCAATCGGGGTCCCATCCTCACGCAAGGGGGGGCCATGGGGTTCCCAACCACCGTAAAAGTTGGGAGGGAATCCCGAGTACCCCGTATTGAGTGGGTCATGGCTATGCTCCGGTGGGATGTACTTATAGGCGGGGGCGCCGAAATAGTCACACCCCCCGGGCTGGGTATATTCATACGGAGGAAAAGTGCACCGCTCCCTAATTTGGGAGGATGGGCCTTGCCAATAGGGATAGACCGGCTCACGAGGAGTGCCATCAATGTGCTCCTCTCCCTAACTTGGCACTGGCCCTAGCACTGGAGGCCAATAGGGATGGTTAACCGGTGGGGCGATTTGCCCTTGCTCCACAAAATGGTTGAAAAGCAAAGAATTGTGGAGCGCCATCCCCTGGTCATTGACCTCCAATTGGCCCACTTGCAAGCTTAAGTTATGAAAAGCATTTTCAATGTTAAAACTAGAAGGGTAGGAGTGGCTCATACCTCCCTCCTCTTGGGAGGGGTGACGTTCGTGCTCCAATCCTTGTGGTCTTGGTTGTCTTTGTTGTTGTTGATGTTGTTGCCTTGCTCTGTTTCTTCTTTCAATCTCATTCGGATCAAGCTCCGAAGCATCAATATCCTCAAATGGTACTCTCCATGGATTTGGGGTATTTGCTGGGGGTTCGGTCATGAATCTATTGGGAATCTTGCACCATATTGCACCCCTGATCAACCAAAAGGTAGCTCTAGATGTCTCTTTGGTGAATTTCATGTTCTTGAGGTGATCAAGGTTGAGAACTGACCCATAGTTCTTCGGCACCATCTTTACAAGTTGCTCTTTGTACCCGAGCTTATAAGCAAGCCATGTCGCCATCCCTCCCAATTGGATGGGCCCTTTCATTCTTGTGTCTTGCTTGATGGTGAGCATCCTCGTGGCAAGCAAAAAACCCAAGTTAACTTTATCGGCCGGGTTACTTTGATCTAGCAACCTTCTTCCTTCACTTGCTCTCCATAGCAAATGTAGTTCTTGGTCGCTCATTTTTCCTAGATCTTGCCGGGAGAAGAAACAATACACCAACATACGATGAAAGTACCTCAATGCGGCATGATGGATTTCGGAGGCTTTGGATGAGTTAGAGAGGAAATCCCTAGACCCATCAGTTATCCTCTTCCACCAAGCTTGCATGTCAAAACCTTCAACTCCATCCCCTAAACAATCAAACACCTCGGCTCTAAAATCCCAACCAAAATACTCATTAAACTCTGCAAGGTTCATGGTGTAATGGTGGTTGAACATCCTGAATTTAATCTCAAATGCGTCCCCCGCCTCCGTCGATGTCCTCTTGAATTCAAAGCTAGCTAAGAATTCTAGAGCTAGAGTGCGGTAGGTGAGGGAGGTTGTGCGGGGTGGTTGTAGGTCTTATCTGTGGTAACCCAATCATTTGGGATTTGATTTTTAAGAAACGGGGCAAAACCGAGTGTACGGGCAAGGTCGCACACTTTATCATCAATCTCGAGGTGGAAACAAGTTATATGATCATAGAAAAGGGTTCGTTTCACCTCCCTCTTCTCAAGCTCACGAAACTTTACTTTATGTTCGGGTTTGGTAAGGTTCACACTGTAGGTAGGTGAGGTGCTAGTGCGAGGTCTTTTCGAACCCATTACACCAGTATCAAACACAATAGTCAACAACAATAATCACCAACAACAACAAAATCAACCAACAAAAACCAACAACAATACCCAAAGGTTGTAGAATCCAAGGATTTTCCTCAACAACCACTACAACTCCACAAGTATCCCCAAAAATTAGCACAATTAACCAACAATAACACCACCACAATCACCAATTAATCGATTTCAAGAACAAACTCAAGTCAAAACACCTAATTTCATCTAACACAAAAATTCCAAGTGAAGCCCTAACAAAACCAAGCACAAATACTCAAAAATAAGCAAAATGAACTTGATTAGGAGAGAATTTACCACAATTGGAACCAAATTCTTCTTCTTATTGTGCAAAGGAGAGTAAACCCGAGTGAAACCCGAAGTGGCCCGAGCAAAAACCCCGAATTGATGCTAAGAGTTGAACTTGGAGTGGGAAATTTTGAGTAGAATTGAGAATGGGGAACGTTTTGGGTGTTTTTGAGAGGAATTTGAGTGATATTGATGAGTAAAAGTGGTGATTTGTGGAGGGTTTGGGTGGAATGTGGGTGGTTTGAGGAGAGAGTGAGGGTTTGAGTGTGGGGTTTTTTGTGAGTTTGAGTGACAGAATGGGAGGGAATGGGGCTGGTGTGCGTATTTTTTTTTCAGAACAGGTGCTCGATGCTCCCGTTACATTCCCAAAGTGGGTGCTCTGACTGGCCCTGCAATTTTTTTTCAGAAAAATCGCCTGAAGCTCCCGCTCCACTGCCCAAAGCGGGCGCTCCAACATTTGGAGTTGGGGCTTCATAATCTCGGTGTTTGCTTTGCCTGCAGCATTAGAGCGGGCGCTCCAATGTTTGGAGCGGGAGCTCTGATGGCAAAAAAAAAATTCTTTTGCTGGGGGGGCGCTCCAAAAGTCTGGAGCGGGGGCTTCAGATTCTCGGCTTTCTTTGCTTTGAGCTTCAGAGCAGGCGCTCCAAAAGATTGGAGCGGAAGCTCTGTATCCAGGACTTAACCACTTTTTTTTTCTTAACGCTGGGGCAGGCGCTCCAAGAAGTTGGAGCGGGGGCTTCAAATTTTCGGCATTCTTCACAATTGGAAGCGGTATTTGGAGCGGGCGTGCCTCGTATTTCCCAAAGTGAGATGAAAGACTTAGCTTGAAACTCGACTCAACTATTGGTTAGATGAGCCGAGAGGCCGTGCCTCGTATTTCCCAATCAAGCTAATATCCACCTCCTCCCTTTGGGAAAAATCCTCCGGATTTTACAATCCACCAAAACAAAATCAAAATCAAAGTTCAACAATAACAAAATATAAACAATATATACAAAGGCGCTTGATTTATGGTCTTAACCTAGACCTCTTCATCTTTCTCAAATGGCTTCGGGGGACGAGTCGGTTCCAACCGACTCGAGCATCAAACAACCAAGTTTTCCAATTTGTTCCTTATCGAAATATTTCTTGATTCTTTGGCCATTTACCATGAACCTAGCTCCATCTTCACCTTCCAATTCAAATGAGCCATAGGGAGTGACCTTGGTGATAGAGAATGGGTCGTACCACTTAGACTTCAACTTTTCGGGGAAGAGACGGAGCCGTGAGTTGAATAAGAGAACTTTATCGCCAACCTTGAAGTCACGATCTTTGATTCTTTTGTCATGCCACTTCTTGGTTTGCTCTTTGTAAAGCCTAGAGCTCTCATATGCATCGAACCTTAGCTCTTCCAACTCATTGAGTTTAAGGAACCTCTTCATTCCGGCCAAGTCGGGGTCCATATTGAGCATTTTCACGGTCCACCATGCCTTGTACTCAAGCTCAACCGGTAGATGACACCCATTTCCATACACAAGCCGATAAGGAGTAGTGCCAATCGGGGTCTTGTAAGCGGTTCTTGGAGCCCAAAGAGTGTCATTCAAACGAAGAGAACAATCTTTCCTTGATTTATTTACCATCCTTTCGAGTAAATTCTTGATTTCGCGATTTGAGACTTCCACTTGCCCTTGAGTTTGAGGATGGTAGGGCAAACCGACCTTATGGTGCACATCATACTTTTTCAAGAGAGCTTCAAATTGCTTCTTAGCAAAATGAGACCCTCCATCACTAATGAGACATCGTGGCACTCCAAATCGAGGGAAGATGATCTTTTTGAGCAACTTCATCACTACCTTATGGTCATTGGTAGGTGAAGGGATGGCTTCTATCCACTTAGTCACGTAATCCACGGCCACCAAAATATTTTGGTTTCCACAAGAAGAAACGAAAGGACCCATAAAGTCCACACCCCATACGTCAAAAGGCTCAACTTCAAGAATAAATTGTCGGGGCATTTCATTCCGTTTGGTTATTCCCCCCATTCTTTGGCATCGGTCACAACGAAGGATGAATGTGTGAGCGTCTTTATGCAATGTTGGCCACCAAAGGAGACAATCAAGGATCTTTGCTACTGTTTTACCAACACCACCATGGCCTCCACATGCAAGTGAGTGACAATGCTCCAAAACTCCTTCAATCTTGTGAGTAGGCACACATTTTTGAAATACACCATCACTACACCTCTTCTACAAATGCGGATCATCCCAAAAATACCTCTTGACCTCCTTGAAAAACCTTTTTCTTTGTTGAGAATTGTAGTCATGAGGCACCACTTCACTTGCCAAATAATTAGCAATATCGACGTACTAAGGGATTGTGTTGGAAATGATTGCCATGAAAGTGTCATCACGAAGCTCATCATTGATTGGTTTCTCCTCCTCACCATAGGAAGGATGGTCTAATGGCAACCGAGAGAGGTGGTCCGCCACTAGATTTTCACTCCCCTTCTTATCAAGAATCTCCATGTCAAATTCTTGAAGGAAGAGAACCCATCGAATTAGCCGTGGCTTGGCATCTTTCTTGCTCATTAAGTACTTGACCGCGGCATGATCGGTGTAGATGATGGCCTTGTTGCAAACAAGATAAGGCCGAAATTTATCAAATGTAAACACCACCGCCAACATCTCCTTCTCCGTGGTCGAGTAATTCTTTTGTGCATCATCTAGAGTGCGGCTTGCATATGAGATCACATTCAATTTCTTGTCCTTCCTTTGTCCAAGCAAAACACCAACTGCATAGTCACTCGCATCACACATTACTTCAAATGGGAGCTCCCAATCCGGAGCTTGCACAATGGGCGCATTCACTAAAGCATTTTTCAAGGTCTCAAATGCCTTTGTGCAAGCTTCATCAAATCGGAACTCCATTTCTTTTTGAAGTAAACTCGTCAAAGGTCTTGCAATGTGTGAAAAATATTTGATGAAACGGCGATAAAAGCCAGCATGCCCCAAGAAGGCACGCACCCCGGTCACCGAAGTGGGTGGGGGTAGCTTTTCAATCACCGCGACCTTTGCCGGGTCAACTTCAATTCCATTCTTTGAAATCTTATGGCCAAGGACAATGCCCTCCTCAACCATAAAATGACACTTTTCCCAATTTAATACAAGGTTCGTCTCTTGACATCTTTTTAAGACTTTCTCGAGATTTTTTAAGCACTTGTCAAAAGACGAATCGCAAAAACTAAAATCATCCATGAAAACTTCAATGGCATTTTCAAGCATGTCGGAAAAGGTGGCGGTCATGCACCTTTGGAAGGTAGATGGAGCATTGCATAAACCGAAAGGCATTCTTGGGTATGCAAATGTTCCATAAGGGCATGTAAAAGTTGTTTTATGTTGGTCATCCGGATGTATAGGAATTTGGAAGAATCCAGAGTAACCATCAAGAAAACAATAATGAGAATGCTTTACCAACCTCTCCAACATTTGGTCAATGAATGGCAAAGGGAAATGATCCTTCCTAGTGGCTTTGTTTAGCCGCCTATAGTCAATGCACATCCTCCACCCCGTCACGGTACGGGTGGAGATGTCATTTCCCTTGTCATCCTTGACAATAGTCATGCCAACTTTCTTAGGCACCACATGAACCGAACTCACCCATTTGCTATCCGAGATAGCATAGATGATGCCCGCTTCACGGAGCTTAAGAACCTCTTGTTTCACCACTTCCTTCAAAGTCGGATTCAACCACCTTTGAGGCTCAATAGAGGTGGTATGATCATCCTCAAGGTGGATGCGATGCATACACAAGCTAGGGCTAATACCCTTGATATCATCAATACTATATCCTATGACACCCTTATATTTTCTCAACAACTCAATTAATTTTTACAAGGAGATGTCATCAAGGTTAGCATTGACAATAAAAGGATATTCGCAATCATTCTCAAGAAAAGCATATTGGAGAGAGGGGGGGAGGGGTTTCAATTCTACCTTGGGAGGAGGCTTAGATCTCTCCCCCTTGGCCACAGTTTGGATCAATGGGAGCTCATCTTTGCTTTCTTGGGCATCCTTATGAGCATCATTAAGTTGGGCTTCAATCTCCATGGCCTCTTTTGATTTTTCCACCTCCTCATTATCTTGGAGGGCCTCATAAAGCGTATCATGTCTCATGCTTTGTACCCTCTCATAACACTAGAGGAAAAAAAGCCATTTGCTGTGGTAAAAGGGCTGCGGTTGTGTAGAAAACCGCAGTCCTTCAATTAAGGGCTGCGGTCAGGCCCAAAACCGCAGCCCTTCGTGCAATAAAGGGTGCGGTTTTGGGCCCGACCATGCCCTTAATTGAAGGGCTGCGGTTTTCTACACAACCGCAACCCTTTGTTTTATTATTTCCCCCAAATTTCGCGCTCTCATTAATTCTTCCCTCGCTCCACCCAATTTTTCATTCACGAAAAATTCTCTCACCACGCAGCAGCGAAACCACCTGAGCCCTACCCTTGCGAATTGAACCACCCCTGAGCCCTAGCTTTCGAATTGAACCACCCCCCTGAGCTCCGGTCCACCCTCCTGTGCGCGCCACGCAGCCTCCTACGCGCCATCCCCAGCGCACCACGCATACCCACGCAACACCAACCACCTGAGCGACTGCCACCGTTGCGCACCAACCACCTAAGCGCCTGCCACCGGTGCGCGCCACCCACCTGCGCGCCACCCACCTGCGCGCCACCCACCTGCGCGCCACCCACCCTCTCTCACGCAGTTGTTCAAGAAATTAAAGGTTGCCTTTTTAATTATTTTGATTTTTATTTTCTAATATGTTTATATATTCGTTTGGGAGAGAAATTAAAGGTTGCATTTGAGTGGGACTGAAATTGCAGAAAAGTTATACAAAAGGGTCGTGCTTCGGAACCCGAAAATATGTTAATTGAATTATTTGATTAGCTACATTAGCTATTAACTTAGTTTAATGCAAACAAATTTCATTTATAATTTGTTAATAGTTTAAATGAGAAAAGTTAGTTGTAATGTGTTTCAATGTGGGTAAGATATGATAATTTATATATATGAATGTATTTCTTATAATAATATGCAATTTGCATTTACTATATGCTAACAATTTTTTCGGTTTTATGTGTCTTAGATATTAGCATATTGGAAGCGGCAAATCAACTAGGAGATAGTGCAGAGTATATATAGAGATCGATCTCCATATTAGTTGTTATTGGTATGTATTTATGATAAAGACAATTCATTATATATCTTCATTTATTGTGTATATGTAGATTCAATCTATGTGTATGTATATTTCTTGATATGAGATTGGATGAAAACAATTTAATTAAGCTATGAAATGTATAAGATATATGAATCATCATATCATCAATCATATGCCTAGATACCCGTTCAAGACTTACTCATTAGGAGTAAGTCTTGAATAGTCCCCTGTTTGGGACTGTCCTTGGACGTTTGATCTCACTTAGGTGGTGAATGTATGTCTTCTTTTCAATTCTAAGGAAATTCTTGGCTTGTCGTTTCTCTACATTGTTCTCTGTGTACATATGTAGATAATCAATTATCTACATTGTGTACTTGGAGAACTCGTAGGGAAATTTTGTCGGATTTTCCTTAGAATTGAAGAGTTGGCATATATTCACTAGTGAGATTAAACGTCCAAGGATGGGTTAGGTTGGAGTGATAAGGACCTTCGGATGCATGCATACATTTGCACATGTGACTCTCTTAGCCTCCATTTGTATGTGCGTGTTTTCAATATGTGATTGTCTTGCATGTGAATGTGCTTAAATGATTGATACTTATAATTGGTTGTGTTTAATTAGAGGTTTTCATGAATGAGATGGATCGTACTTGGATGTATGGTAGCCGTGAATCGATTGAGTTTGTGAATGGGGTCTCAGAATTTTGTAAATCTGCATTAGAATACCAAGCATCTTCTGGAGCAGTCGACTTTTATTGTCCTTGTTTAGATTGTGGAAATGTGAGCAAGGTTAGTAGTATTCATTTGCTTAGGGAGCATGTCTTTCGTCGTGGGTTTAGGCCTCAATACCACGTATGGGTTTGGCATGGTGAGGAGGGGAGATATGCAAGAAGCTGTAGGATAATGAACGATGTATGTGAAGAGGAGAAGGATAAATTAGGTGATGATTTCGAGGATGGTGAGTATGGGGATGATGATAGAGATCGGGTAGACGAGATGATACAAGAGGTTAAAGATCAGTCTTGCAAACGACCTCGTATGTTTGAGTCTATGTCTGAGGCTGCTGAAAGGCCATTGTATCCAGGTTGTACGAAGTACACCAAACTTTCCGCTGTGATAACACTCTTCAATATTAAGTCGAAAGCAGGTTGGACGGATTGCAGTTTCACGTCGTTGTTGGAAGTTTTACCTAATATGCTCCCTGATGGAAATGATCTGCCAAAGTCGAACTATTATGCTAAGAAACTCATGTGTCCTTTCAGTTTAGAGTACCAGAGGATACATGCTTGTCCAAACGATTATGTGCTTTATCGTAATGAGTATGAGCATTTAGATGAGTGTCCACGTTGTGGATTATCAAGGTACAGGCGTGAAGGGGCTGGGGGTAGTGAAGGACCACCAGCTAAGGTGTTGTGGTATCTTCCCATAATACCTAGATTTAAGCGCATGTTCTCAGTAAAAAAAGATGCGAAGAATATGCGGTGGCATGCAGATCGTAGGAAGAAAGACGGTTTGTTGAAGCATCCGACTGATTCCCCTGAGTGGAAAAGTATCAATAGGGTGCATAAGCCGTTTGGTAACGAGGATAGGAATTTGAGGCTTGGATTATGTACGGATGGCATGAATCCCTTTGGCAATCTTAGTTCTCAGCATAGTACATGGCCAGTAGTTTTAGTGATTTATAACTTGCCTCCTTGGTTGTGCATGAAACGCAAGTACATCATATTGTCGCTTCTCATATCGGGGCCGAAACAACCTGGAAATGACATAGATGTATACCTTCAACCACTTATTGAAGATTTACAGAAGATGTGGAACGAAGGAGTGTCGGTATTTGATGCGTATGCTAATGAGATGTTCACTCTGCGTGCCATGCTTTTCGACTTATGGGAACTTATGGTATAATCCCGTACAGATGAACGACTTTCCAGTCTTATGGGAACTTATCGGTTAAGAAGGTATTAAGACCAAAGGAAAAAGGATTAGGGCATTGAAACAATATGGTAAACTGCGAGTGACATTGATGGAACTACGGGATTATGGAAAAAGGAGTCCATTTTTCCGGAAACTTCCATATTGGAAAGATTTAAAAGTCGGACATTGTTTGGATGTCATGCACATTGAGAAGAATGTTTGTGATTCTATTCTTGCGACACTTATGAATATTCCGGGTAAGACAAAGGATGTTAAAGCGTCACGTCTTCACTTGGAAAAAAATAAGCTTCGACCGGAGTTGTGGGCTCAAAAAAGGGGCGGAAGGAAAAAGAAAGTAGTGGAGGAAGGGGTTGATGAGGAAACTGGGAAAAGAAAAAAGGTGGATGATTCGGAGAAGAATTATTTGCCACCCGACTTGCTACATTGTCGAAAGCCGAGAAACGGATTTTTTGCGAGTCATTGTATGGCATTAAGGTTCCAACTGGGTACTCATCGAATATGAAGCGATTTGTTACCTTAAATGGTGAGTTGAAGTTATCGAGTATGAAATCTCACGATTGTCATGTCATGATGCAAGTATTCTTACCGATTGCAATTCGTGGGATACTTCCAAAGCATGTGAGGCACACCATTACAGAACTTTGTTCATTTTTTCATACAATATGCAGCAAAGTGCTACAACCGTCGACACTCGATGACTTGCAGGCTAGAATAGTTGAAACTTTATGCAAATTTGAGATGATGTTCCCCCCTGCATTCTTTGACATTATGGTGCATCTCATTGTCCACCTAGTTCGAGAAATTAAGTTGTGTGGTCCAGTGTTTTTGAGGTGGTGCTATCCTTTTGAGAGATATATGGGTACTTTGAAGGATAAAGTTCGAAATCTTGCACAACCAGAAGGTAGCATTATTCAAGGGATTGTGGCTGAAGAGGTCAGTAATTTTGTGGTAGAGTATGTTGCTGGTGTTGATCCTATTGGCGTTCCGATATCTCGACACGAGGGCAGACTCGAGGGCAAGGGTACGATTGGCTCAAAATTAATCTCACCTTCTGTCGACAAGCGTAGACAAGCTCACTTATTTGTGTTGCATCACGTGGCATTTGTCCATCCTTATTTAAATGAGCATATGGAGGAATTACGTGTTAGCAACCCTGGAAAAGGAATAAGGGCATTGACGCAAATGCATAATAAGACGTTCATTGATTGGTTTCATCATCGAGTAGTGGATGATTTAGATGAAAATGTTTCTGAAACAGTCAAGTGGTTAGCATTTGGTCCCCGTGAATCTGTACACTCTTATGAGGGTTATGATATTAACGGGTATACGTTTTGGACTGAACGTCAAGATCTTAAGTCGACATCGCGACAGAATAGTGGTGTTTCACTTGTGGCGTCATCTACACAATACGCAAGCTCGAAAGATAAGTCTCCCGTTCTTGCCGCCACCAACTATTATGGGCGAATTCAAGAAATATGGGAGCTTGACTACTCGGCTTTTCATATTTGTCTCTTTTGTTGCAATTGGGTTGATGATAATCGACGTTGCGTAAAAAAGATGATCCTTGCGGATTCACTCTTGTGGACATGGGTCGTCTACGTGAAACTGAAGAGCCATTTGTACTTGCATCACAAGCTAAACAAGTATTCTATGTAACTGATCCTGCTGATAATAAGTGGTCAATTGTTGTACCTGGCAAAAGGAGTATTCTGGGCATCGGTGATGTTGAGGATGAGGAAGAGTATGATGCATTTGAGGACATCCCAACTTTTACCTATCCTGAAAATAGCGTGGAAGATGATGTAAATATGTCTGAGAACTATATGCGTGTTGATCACACGGAAGGGATACATGTTGAAACTCAAAAGAAACGGCGGAAGGTCAACAAATCATGAGACATATACTCAGGTTTATCTCTATTTCGTCCATTTCATGTCATTTTCATATATTTCGAGTCATGTGACTCAATTTTCTTGTTGAATATGATAATATAGCCAAAAATACGACTATTACGTAGATTTATAGGTGCTACTTTGTTGTTGGTTGGATTTCGGGAAAGTAAACATCATTTTAAGGTTATTTCGGCCGTTTCATGTCATTTTCGTGTATTTCGAGTCATGTGACTCCAATTTCTTGTTGAATGTAATAATATTGCATAAAATACGACTATTAAGTAGGTTTATAGGTGCTCCTTTGTTGTTGGTTGGATTTCGGGAAAGTAAGGGTCATTTTAGGCCTATTTCGTCCGTTTTATGTCATTTTCGTGTATTTCGAGTCATGTGACTCCAAGTTCTTGTTGAATGTGATAATATTGCATAAAATACGACTACTAAGTAGATTTATAGGTGCTACTTTGTTCATGGTTGGATTTCGGGAAAGTAAACGTCATTTTAAACCTATTTCGGCCGTTTCATGTCATTTTCGTGTATTTCGAGTCATGGTAATCCAATTTGTTGTGGAATATGATCTTATAACCTAAAATGTTGCTATTAAGTAGATTTATACGAGCTACTTTGTTGATGGTTGGATTTCGGGAAAATAAATATCATTTTAGGCCTATATATTTCAGTCGATTTATGTCTTTTTATATATTTCGAGCCTCCCGCTTCCCCCCCTTGCCACGGCCCCGGTCCCCCCCCTTGCACGGCCCGGTCCCCCCCCCGTCCAGCCCCTAGCTACTTTCCCCCCCGCCTTGCACTGACCCCCGGTCCCCCCCGTCCAACCCCTAGCTACTTCCCCCCTTGCCTGCGGCCCCGCGGCAACGGCGACCCATAATTCCCTATTAACCGCAGCCCTTTTGAGTTTGTGAATGGCCAAGGGCTGCGGTTTTCCCTATTAACCGCAGCCCTTTTGTGGCCAAGGGCTGCGGTTTTCTTACGACCGCAGCCCATAATTCCCTAAGGGCTGCGGTTCATAACCGCAGCCCTTCCTATAGATTAAGGGCTGCTACTCTAATTGCTGCGGTCAAAAAACGCAGCCCTTAGGCCACTTTTGACCGCAGCCCTTAGGCTTTTTTCCACTAGTGTAATTAGCTATCTCCGACTCCACCAAGTCTACTCTCCACACCTTCGCCACCATAGGTTGCTTCAAGGTTTTCGAAAACTCAAACACAACTCTTTCATCGGCCACCTCACAAGTGATCGTGTTGTTCTTGCAATTAATCACGGCTCCCATTGTTTTAAGAGCTTCTCTCCCAAGGATAAGAGGAGTATGAGGGTCCTCCTCTAAATCTATTACAACTAAATCACAAGGTACAAAGATATTACCAACTAGAATTGGTATATCTTCGAGTTCTCCACAAGGTAGCTTAATCGAGCGGTCGGCCAATTGAATTGTCTTCCTTGAAGGCACCATCTCAAACTTGAGCAACTTTGCAATGGACAAGGGCATCAAGCTCACACTTGCATCCAAATCGGCCAATGCTCCCTCGGTCTCAAGATCTCCCAATTTCACCGGGAGAGTGAAACTACCCGGATCTCGTTGCTAGGGTGGCATTTGGCGTTGCACAAGCGCACTCACTTGGTGTGAAAGAGTGATGCATTGTTCATTGAGATTTTTCTTGTTGGAGAGAAGTTCTTTGAGGAACTTTGCATAGGATGGCATTTGTGACATGGCCTCAAGGAAGGGAATGTTGATTTCAAGACCTTTCAACATGCTCATGAACTTGTTGTACTTGTCATTCAACTTTCTCTCAACTATCCTTTCCGGAAATGGTGGGGGAGGATCGAATCTTGATGGTTGGACATTTATTTATGTTTGCTTTTCTACCTCAACCTCTTTCTCCTTCTCAACACCCTCTTTTTGGGTTTCATTTTCTCCTTTCTCAACAACTTGTTCTTCTTTCTCCTTATCCTCCTCTTGTTGCACCGCTTTAGGTCCTTGGTAGGATCTTCCGGACCTTAGGGAGACGGCCTTCACATGGTGGGAGTTTGCGGGATTCGGAGTAGGTTGATCGGGAAACTTATCATTTGAGAGTTGAGAAACCCTCTCGGCTAGTTGGGCAACTTGATTGTTAAGGATCTTTTGGTGAGAAGTGGTTTCTTGGAATTTTTGGTCAACTTTTCGATCAAGGTTGCTCAACTTTTGTTCAAATTGTTGAGAAATATTTTTGATGTTGTCTAGGATAAGAAGGGTGTCCGGAGATGGATCACCTTGGGGGTTTGAGGTGTTTAGGAAGGTGGTTGGGGGTTGGTTTGAGAATTGATTTTGTGGAAGGGACTTGTTGAAGTTGTTTCTAACATTTGGATGTAAATAGGGAGCTCCTTGGTTCGCTTGATTGTTGAAATTGGTTGATCCACCATAGTCATTGAACCTCGGATTAAGATTGGGGTTAGGGCCTCTCCAATTATCCCTTTGATCTCTTTGATTATTGAGATAACCCATAGCCGCCACATGCTCGGGGTCCGTACCACCACAATAAGAGGTGTCGTGGTTGGTACCCCCACAAATTTCACATGAGAATGAGTTTACTTGCCGAGATGATGAAGAAGAAGCTTGCTCTTTACCTAGCTTCTTGTCAAGAAGTTGCTCCATGAAAGCTTTGAGTGACTCTTGGTCAAGCTCGAATTTCCCATTAGCTTTTCCTTGGATTCTTCTCTTACCACCCCATGAATAGTTGCGAACCACATCCTCAATTGTATCTTTGAGTTGAGCTTAGGGAACTTTTCTCAATTGACCTCCGGCTCCCGCATCAAAATTGGCTCTACTAATGGGATCAAGAGCATCATAGAAGAATCTAATAAGTAGAGGCTCGCTATACTCATGATGGGGGCAAGCTCTAACGTACTTATTGAATCGTTCCCAAGCTTCACCTAGAGACTCATCCGATTCTTGTTGGAAGTTGGAGATCTTCCTTCTCATTTCCGCGGTCTTCTCCTCCGATATAAACTTCTTTAGGAAGGCTTTGGCTACCGCCTTCCAAGTGGTGAAGGAGTTTGGCTTAAGATTCTTAAGCCACCTATAAGCTTTTCCAGCCAAAGATTGCCGGAAGAGATGCATACGGATGTATTCTTGAGTGACTTGGTTCGTTTGGACCATGGCGCACAACTCAAGGAACCTATCAAGATGCTCAATGGGATTCTCATGCGTGGCTCTGTAAAATTGCTCCCTAAGCACCATTTGTGTATATTGTGGATGAATAGTGAAGTTTGTAGTGGTGGTGGGGAGCAAAATGCCACCGGTGAGCTCATAGTCCTCCGGATTACCAAAGTCTTGAAATAGAGGGTTGTCATCTTCGGCCATGGCTTCACTTGCCTCACTTGAGGAGTCAAAAAAT
Organism: Beta corolliflora; assembly: GCA_947648045.1. Taxonomy (NCBI): domain Eukaryota; kingdom Viridiplantae; phylum Streptophyta; class Magnoliopsida; order Caryophyllales; family Amaranthaceae; genus Beta; species Beta corolliflora. The sequence continues at coordinate 77,425 of CANSZD010004285.1, forward strand.
ATTTCCTCCTCCTCGGTTTGATGTTCAAATAACCTCCGAACTTGCCTCAAAGTACGGCCGATTTCCGGGTCAAGAGGAGTGGTAGGAATACCTTGAGATCTCCTTATCATTAAACAAAGCTAAGCACATGGTTAGTAATGACAACACAATAACAAAAAATGAAGATAAAAAGCAATTGATGGGCAATAAACTAAGTTTAAACAACACGTTGCTTCCCCAGCAACGGCGCTAAAACTTGATCGGTCCCCTAGGTGTCGTTACTTCCTATGGCTCCGAGTCAAGAATAAAATCACCCTAGTCTCACTAAGTAGCCTAATAAGGTAGTATAGCGTAGTAAGGGGTCGTATCCACGGAGAAGCAAGGGGTTTTACACTTAGTTCGAGATGCAATTAATTGACGGAGTAAAAAGGGGGTTTAAGTAAACAACTAGACTAACTAAGGCAAATATAATAAGAGTGATTAATCAATAATACAAACTCTAGGGATGGGGGGAATCATGAAACTCACAACAACAAATTCAACAACATTTGGTAGGCAATGGTTCAAATCTATTGAGGGTCTTGTTCCAACATCAAGAGGTAACTCTCGCACACCTCTCAACACCGCCTACCCAACCCCACCTATGAGGTCGTGGTCTACCCATCATCAAGTCATCACTAATATCAAGCTTGCTCTCACATAACCCAACATTAGCACAAGATTCAAGCACAAAGGTGATGAAATTTCATGCTTTAACAATACAATACCTTGATTCGAGCACCAAAAGAACAATCACCAAAACCAACCAAACATCATTCAAAATCATCACAAAGTCCCATTATCCCCCTTCCCTAGCTAGAAATCTAGCCTAGGAAGGAGAAAAACATAGTAAGACTAGTAAAAGCAACAATAAAAGGAGCAAACATACTAAAACTACTAAGCATGATTAGTGAAAACGAGAAAGATTGAACTTTTGAACAATAGACTACTAAGACTAAACAAGGCAAGCATAAACTAATTTAAACAAACATAAAACTAAACAAATAACTAAAAATAAGCTAGGAAATAAGGATTAGAGACTAGAAATTACCAAAAGATTGATGCTTTGATTGATAAAAATGAAGAACAAATGTTGAGTTACAACTCTCTCTCTCTCCTAAGAATGTGTTTTCTCTCTCTAATTAACCTAGAATAATGTGCTCATTACTTAAAACCCTCTTTTCTGGAATTAAAAGCTTGCCTTAAATGTCTTAAGAGAGGGTATTTATATCCCTCACAAATACAACTTAAAGAAAGGGCAAACAGCGAAAAAAATCGAGAGCTGAACCATTTAGAGCTCCCGCTCCATGCGTGGAGCACGAGCTCTGAACCTAATGAGTGATAATTCTGCATCAAGTCGAAGCTCCCGCTCCATGCGTGGAGCGCGAGCTCTGAGCTGTCGAAGCTCCCGCTCCATGCGTGGAGCGCGAGCTCTGAGCCTAATGTGAGATAGTTCTGCAACAAGTCGAAGCTCCCGCTCCATGAGGCTGGAGCGCCAGCTTCAAATTCTCGGCAGAATTGGTTGTATGCAGGGGAACTCAGAGCTCCTGCTCCAGAGCTGGAGCGCCAGCTTTGGCTCTGCTTCTACTCTTCATTGCACTTTGAAGCTCCCTCTCTCCATCCAAAGGTTCCCTTTTGCCATTCCAAGCTTCAACAATCTCAATTAGGCCGCTACGGAACCTAAAAGAAGATAAGAACAAGGCATAGCATAGGGTGTTCACAACATTCAATCTTCGCATGAAGAGAAAACAACCTACAACTCCCAAAAAAGACTCAAAATGCATGAAGTTAGTAGAATCACTAACATTGAACAAAGCTAAGCTACATAAGCATAAAAATGGACTAAACAAGGGCTTAATGAGGGTGGAAAGAGGCCATAAAAGCGGCCTTAAAAGCCACTTATCAGTGGTGTGCAACCGGGGGGTAAATTAGTCAAGACCCATGTATTATTTCCCATTATTGAGTCCATTTCATCATTCACGGCCTCTTTCCACAAAGCCAAATCATGAGATTTTATAGCCTCACCAAACGTTCTACGATCCTCCTTAACACTAAATCAATAGTGTTTGAGAACAAAGAGATTCCCTTGATCCTTTCACTAAATAAAGTTAGAAATCTGGGCCAAAGTCCTTCTCTTTCCTTACTCTCTTACTTCTCTTAATTTCAGAAATAGAAGGAGCTTCATGATCTTCACTAGCATCAACAACTTCGTTTGATGTACTAGGATTTAACGTACTAGGAAGATCAATATCAACGGTTGAACTTCTGCTTGGTATGTCCCTTGGTCTAGGATTTGATGAAAAACTATTCCCATCAAAGATTGCATCCCTTGACTCAATCACCGAATGTATTGAGACAAAATCATTATGCTCTAATACATAAAACTTATAGGATTTACTCTGCTTCGCATAACCTATGAATATGCAATTAATTCCTCTCTCACCCAAGGCCTTCCTTTTAGGTTTCGGTAATCTTACAATTGCCCTACAACCCCAAACCCGAAGGTAATTGAGATTAGGCCTCTTACCAAACCAAAGTTCATATGGGGTAACCTTGTTCCTTTTATTTGGAACCCTATTCAAAATATAGCAAGCCGTTAACATGGCTTCACCCCAAAACCCCTTACTCAAACCCGAGTTAGATAACATGAAATTAACCATTTCTTTTAAGGTCCTATTTTTCCGTCCCGCAACTCCACTTTGTCGTGGTGAATACGTAGCGGTTGTTTCAAAAATGACTCCAATTGATGAAAAATAATTTGGATCATAATACTCCCCACCCTTATCGGTCCGAAATCGCTTAATCAACAAATTAGATTGTAATTCAACTTCGGTTTAATAAATCTTAAATTTATCAAGTGTCTCGTCTTTAGAAAACAACAAGTACACATAACAATATCGAGAAAATTCATCAATGAAGGTTATTAAATACTTCCTATTTCCCAAAGATGGTGTGCTATGAAAGTCACACAAATCACTATGCACCAGCTCAAGCTTGTTTGATTTTTTTTCAATACTAGGAAAAGGATTTCTTGTAATTTTGTTTAACATGCATGTTTTACACTTCACTACATTCATGTCAACTTTAGGAATTAAACCATCTTTAGACATATCATATAATCTTCGATAATTAACATGACATAAACGACTGTGCCATAAAGAAGCAACATCCACCATGTAAATAGAATTCACACTTTTATTATCAATAGAAAGTTTAAACATATTATTACAAAAAATATGCTTGTCCTACAAATACACCCCCTTTACTTAAAATAAACTTATCGGCTTCAAACACCATTTTAAAGCCGTACTTATTTAGTAAACCTCCGGACATCAAGTTTTTCCTAACTTCGGGTACATACACAACTTCTCTCAAAGTCAAAGTCTTCCCGGAAGTGATGAGCAACTCCACTTGGCCTATTCCTTTTGCCTTCACCATAGAGTCATTTCCCATGTACAAGACCGGCCCATCATCCAAAGCTTCATAAGATTTGAAGTAATGACGATCTTTACATACATGCCTTGATACCCCGGAGTCCACCCACTAAGAATCATCATCCTGCACCACATTGATTTCATAAATCATTGCAATAAAATTCATTTCTTCATTCAAAGAAACACCATGTGCAAACTGACATTGATGGGGATCAACCTTAGGTTGATCCTTGTTCTTCTTCTTATACAAAGAGGCACAATTCCTCTTCAAGTGAGAACCACCACACCCCCAACAAGACATGGCCTTGCCCTTTTTCTTATCATTCCCGGGGTGGTTTTTATTGGACTTCCATGAGCGTTTCTTGGACTTATTAGTCCAACTTGATTGCCCTTCTTCCATCATGTTGATAGAAGATTATAGACATCTTGAGACCGGATGCCCTCCTCAATGCGGAGATGGGCACCCAAATCTACCAAGGATATGGACTACTTCTTATGTTTCAAAGAGTTCCTAGTGTCCTTCCAAGATGGGGTAATTTGTCAATGATGGATGCAACCGAAAATGATTCATCCATCACCATTCCTTGTTGTCTAATTTGGTTCAACATATGTCGAACCTCATGAAATTGTTCCATAATGGAACGACCATCAACCATTTTGTAAGAATTAAAATTGCTAACTAAAAATTTCTTACTTGATGCGTCCTCCACGATGTACTTTGATTCAAGAGCATCCCAAAGTTCCTTGGCGCTCTCCACATATTGGTATAGATAAAACAAGTATTCCACATCGCGTTCAAGATTTGGCCCCGGTAAATATAGTCATCATTCTCCCACTTTGTTCTTGCACGGGCCGCCTCCGGAGTTTTGGCTTTTCCTTCTTCCGGTAATGGTGGCATGGGGGTGCTAAGAATATACACAACATTCAATGTCCTCTTTTTCCAACGGCGATATCTTATCCCTTCAAACTTTTTAAATTTCTGGAATATCATAGTCATCTCTTTCAAGGAAGCCATCACTAAAAGTCTAAAATTCTTGTAGATTGTTATATGTGTCTATGGATATGTATCTTGCATGAAACCGGATGGAACTTCCAAGCACGTAGTAATACGCTTTCTACAAGAATTTTACCGACCCAATATGATCAACGAGTTTCACGGTGAACTCTTGTCAGATACGAAGAAGAAACTATGGAGTTTAGTTGATGACAAACTACATACACTACAATGTGTTTCAAGGGTTGTTTTTTACAAAGAACGAGGAGAGAAATCTAGAAATAAATCTCCTTAAGCAAGTAGGTTAATGAATCTAACCCCATTCTATATGTGACATCTTCCTATATATACTAGGAAAGATTTACAGAAGAAAAGACTGAAATGATACATCATTTCACACGAAGAGACATGCATCATTTCACGAAACAAAGTGTCTCGTCAGTATGGTGCGGGCGCACTATACAATCAGGTGCGGGCGCACCAAACTTCCTGGTCATCAAAAGGATTTCCAAAGGCAAATGTGTAGGCGACCAGTGCGCACCACGCAGCAACGTGCGCGACATGCAGCACTGTGCGCCACACGCACCACGCATGCGTGGCACGCACCATGCATGCGTGGCACGCGCCATGCATGCGAGCCACGCACCTTGCATGCGTGGCATGCTATCCCTTGGCCCAATTCTTCGTGTTTCCTTCTTTCTCACTACGTTTCATCGCGCCACAACATCGAAACATAATCATCACATATCATCAACGGACACATTTAATTATAAATGTTCCAACACAATTATCGTTTATCGACACCATTTGGATACGAATACTTGCAATGTGTATTATATTAAGTAGACGTTCAAGTATTTGTACACTTTTATTTATGCATGCGATTATTTTGTAATGGTGATGTTTGTGCAATAATCTTTTAAATACTCTAAATGGGGGAGGATTTTTTGAGATTTAGAGAATTTTTGTGATTTAATACATGCTATGATTGTCAGAGTCGCTTGGTTAAGGTGTCGTGGCTTAAACAACTTAGGATATAGAGGCTTGTAATGTGGAGCGTTCACTCTAGTATAGGAGCCTTCGCACATAATTGATAGGAAGCTATAAAACAACGAAAATTGAAGCCTAGACTCAAGCAGCGTCCGCTCCTCGATGGAGCGTCCGCTCCTCGATGGAGCGTCCGCTCCTCGATGGAGCGTGCGCTCCACAGAGGAGCGCAAGCTCCGGTTTGGCAGTTTCGTGTTTTCTCGCGAAACGTTGTTTTAAGTTTTGAGCAATTTTGCGTTATTTCGTCGGTGTAACTGCTTGTTCCAAAGTATAATTTATTCACTCTATATATAAGAGAATCTTCTCATATTTATGTATGGTTAGAAACTTTCTCTCCAAGACAAGCACAAAAGCAAATTCATCATCACAAATCTTATCACACATTTGTTCTTACTTAACATCGTTTTTTTGTGAACAAGAACTTTGTTATCGTTCTTCTTTGTATCTCGAGAGGATTTCGTGCAACCCACACTCAGTATAGGGTAAGAATACTTCTTTTAGGAAAGTGATTACACTCCTAGATGATTCACATTCTCGCGTTCATCTTTGGGATCTCAGTTCTACTTTTTTTCCTCTCTAACATAAATTATCAAAACAAGTTTAGTGGAAAGCAAGGGTCGGTCCTCAAGGAATGGTGCTTCGTGAATCTAGTTCTTACACGCACAAGCTAATTCAAAAACAAGTTTGGATTTGAACTGAACATTATCACTAAACTAAAGCAAGAAAACCTATGAAAATAAAAAGGTGTTAGGGGAATTTGGATCTACTTCTAAGCTAAACAATTGGATAATCGGGATTGCACAAACAACTATCATGTAACGATTAAAAGCAATAGAACCTTAACAATCATGAAAGCCCTCCAATTCCTAGACCTAGTTCTCACTACAATCTAGAAATCAAGAGCATGAATCCTAAATAAAGTATGAGTTATGCAAATCATGCATAAATTGTCATGTCATACATAATCTATACTCCATCAATATGCAATCACAAGGTTGTTGATCACTCTTAAAACATCCACAGTCATGAAATATCTATCATTTAATTAATTTAGTTACAAGATCAAAATTAATACTACTCTAATTTTTCTAATCAACCAACTTAGGAGCATCACCATACCCCTAGCATAAAAATCTACTCACGGGTCATCATTAAGCTTGTAACAAATGCATGTAAAAAGGAAACTAAATCTAAATACATCATCACACAATAAAAAAAATCAACAACTTTAATCTAATCAAGGCAAGAAAAATCAAACGGAACAAGCAAACTAGAGATTAGACTTCTAATTAAAGAAAACAAAGCGAAATAAGCAATTAAAGAGGAGAAAGAGTAAGACATGTTCATTGATTATTTATTGAAGTTTTAATACAAGTTGTCACACCTTGAATCTCAAAATCTTCAATCTCTCTTTGAGTTTTCTCACTTTTTCTCTCTAACCTAAACTATGGAGGTTAACCCTCCTTAAAACCCAAAAACTAATCTGAGCTGAAATGATGTGTAATAATTTCCTACTTTGCTCTCCCTTAAACAAGTATGACTCATATTGTATAAGTAAGGGTATTTATACAACCTAAAATCAACAAAGAAAATACAAAGAGAAAAGAAAGGAAAAGAAATAAGAAGAAAAGAAAGAAGGAAAAAAAAGAAAAGTGAAAATAAAAGTGAAAATAAAAGAAATGAAAAGGGAAGAAATAAATATAGGAAAAGGAAAGAGAAAAAAAATGAAAAACAAAATCACATTACATCAGACCCAATTTCCATATTTTCGCCACACCCTCTTCAAAGGGATGCCTCCCTGCAGCCCACTCAAATCATCATCTTCCATCAACGCTCTCAATCTTCACCATTGCTGCTTCTTATTTTCCAATTGAACTTTTCTGATAAATTCGTTCGATAGAATTGCAAGGAATTGTGGCCGCGGTGACAAATTTGAATGGTAACTGACTTATTTTGTTGCAGGAAGGTGGCAGTAGTGAATTGGGTTGCAGGCATGGTGAGTGAGGCAGGTTTGGAGTTGTGGTGAGGGTTGAAGAAGATGATGCTGCTGCGATGTGGTGTATATGAGATTATGGGTGGAGGTGGTGGTACTATGTGACATTGATGTGAATGGTGGTGTTTGGTGGTGGTTGAGTTAGTGTGCTGGGTTGAAGAAGTGGGGAGATTATGTGGTGATGGTTAATGGTGGGTTGTGTCGTGAAGGTTAAGACGTCGTTCAATGGCATTGATTTGGGGCTTTCTATTTAAACGGGTTGTCATATTTTAAACTGGGTTACAATGAAAAAGAACGAGATTAGCCCATATAAACTATGGTATAAAAGAAAACCAAACTTGAGTTATCTCAAAGTTTAGGGATGTAGGGCAATTGTAAAAGTGCTGCAACCCAAACGTACATAGTTGGGTGAAAGGGGAGTTGAATGCATCTTTATAGGGTATGCGCTTCATAGCAAATCCTATTAGGTTCTATGCAATAGAAAAAAAGGTGGTTTGGTCAATTCACACTATTGTAGAGTCAAGATATGCAATCTTTGATGAAAATAGATATTCATCAATTTCTAGACCAAAGAATATTACTCCTAATACCAATGTTCAAGAAATTGATCAAACAATAGTTGGTCAAGAAGATGATGAACAAACTCTTGATGAGAATGTTGCATCACCTTCATCACTACCTAGGAGAAACAAAAGGGCTAGGAAAGACAAATCTTTTGGCCCGAATTTTCATGTATATTTGGTTGAAGGATCAACGAGTTCAACTATGACAAAATTTCCATAAATATTTAATATGGAAGAACATTCTTTAACGTTTAATGAGGCCATGAGGTCTCAACATGCCGATTTTTAGAAAGAGCCAATTGATGATGAGATGGATTCCATCATGGGAAATAACACTTGGGTTTTAGCTACTTTAACTCCTAATTGTAAACTAATTGGGTCTAAATAGATTTTCAAAAAGAAAATGAAAGTGGATGGGACTATTTGATAAGTTTAAGGCCCGTTTAGTGGTTCAAGGTTTCTCACGAAAGTCGAGTATTGATTATTTCGATACATATGCATTAGTTGCTAGAATCTCCACCATAAGGTTATTAATAGCTCTTGCAGCTATTCATAATCTTGTGATCTATCAAATGGGTGTCAAGACGGCGTTCTTGAATGGAGAACAAGAAGAATAGGTTTACAATCGACAACCGGAAGGGTTTGTCGTGAAAGGTCAAGAGCATAAAGTATGCAAGATAGTTAGATCTTTGTATGGGCTAAAACAAGCACCGAAGAAATGGCAACAAATGTTTGATGAGATTTTGTTGTCTAATGGTTTCAAATTGAACAATTCAGGCAAATGTGTATATATCAAATTTGATGATAACGGTAATGGTGTCATGATTTCTCTATATGTGGATGACGTGTTGATTTTTGGAAAGGATTTGTCACAATTTGAGTTGAGAAAGTCCTTTCTATCTTCAAAATTCTCTATGAAGTATTTGACGAATGCGGATTTCATCCTAGGTATAAGGATTAAGAGAGACAATGGAAAGTTGATATTGTCAGAATCTCATTACATTGAGAAAGTGCTCAAGAAAGTTAATGTTATTCATTGCTATCTTGTTTCAACTCTGATGGATAAAGTGAAGTTGTTACCAAATGATGGCGATGTCGTGTCTCAACTTGAGTAACACGAGTGGTGTAGGTTGTTTGATGTATGCCATGACGAGCACTAGGTTGGATATCGCGTTTACGGCGGGGAAATTAAGTAAATATACTAGTAATCCTAGTAAGGAACATTGGCAAGCTATTTGTCGTGTACTAAGATATTTGAGGAAAACCATGGATTATGGTTTGTCTTATAGTGGATATCCTTTGGTATGGGAAGGGTATTCGGATGCAAGTTGAATCTCCAATAGAGAAGATCATTCCTCCACAAGTGGATGGATATTCCTCCTTGAGAGAGGTGTTATATCTTGGGCTTCCAAGAAACAAACTTGCATTGCGAATTCCTTAATGATATTCGAGTTTATCGATCTGTCATCGGCAAGCAAATAAGCCGAGTTGTGAAGGAATCTCATGTTTAAGATACGTTTGTTGCCAAAACTGGTATCACCTATTGCTATACATTGTGATAGTGATGCAGCTTTGGCAAGAGCTTATTGTCAAGTATATTACAATGGTAAGTCAAGGCACATTAGTGTGAGACATAGTTATATACATGGACTTATCAAAGATAGTGCTATCACCGTTGACTATATGAGGACTATGTATAATCTAGCGGATTGTTTCACAAAGGCATTAGCTAGAGATACGGTAAAGAGAATAACAATCGTTTTAGGATTGGTTCCCATTGGTAATCACGAGTAGGGGAATCTTAACTTAATGCCCAATAATAGGTTGGGTCTTAAATTCGATAAGATCAATTTCCTTATTTGATGATTGAAAGAACTCATATGAACATCCTAGGTAAAGTTCTTTCAAACCCTGATGGTTTAAGAGGTTGCTTATCTTAATGGGTCTCTTGACATTATGATTTATCATAGGAGCATATTTTTTATTAAGAGATCTACCTATGTAACTGCGAAGTTTATCCGCTTCAGAGAGCTAGTGGGGCATAGCTTATATGCACTTATGAATTGACATGGACACATAGCTTTAAGTGTCAAGTTTATATTAAGAACAAGTAGTTAATCTTGTGTGTATAATATCTTCCAGTTTTCATTATGTGTTGCTAGTGGTTCAATTGTCATTTATCGACACCATTTAGATACGGATACTTGCAATGTGCATTATACTAAGTGGACGTTCAAGTCTTTGTACACTTTCATTTATGCATGAGATTGTTTTGTAATGGTTATGTTTGTGCAATAATCTTTTAAATACTCTAAATGCGGGAGGATTTTTGGAGATTTAGAGCAATTTTATGATTTAATACATGCTATGATTGTCAGAGTTGCTTGGTTAAGGTGCCGTGGCTTAAACAACATAGGATATAGAGGCTTGTAATGTGGAGCGTTCGCACAGAATTGACAGAAAGCTATATATGAAACAACGAACATTGAAGCCTAGAGTCATGAAGCGTCTGCTCCTCCTTGTAGCGTGCGCTCCATAGGGGAGTGCATGCTCCGGTTTGGCAGTTTCGTGTTTTCTCGCGAAGCGTTGTTTAAAGTTTTGAGCGATTTTGCGGAATTTTTTCGGTGTAACTACTTGTTCCAAAGTATAATTTATTCACTTTATATATATGAGACTCTTGTCATATTTATGTATGGTTAGAAACTCTCTCTCAAACACAACCACAAAAGTAAATTCATCATCACCAATCTTATCACACATTTGTTCTTAATTAACATCGTTCTTTGTGAGCAAGAACTTTGCTATCATTCTTCTTTGTATCTCGAGAGAGGATTTCGTGCAACCCACGCTCAGTATAGGGTCGGAATACTTCTTTTGGGAAAGTGATTACACTCCTAGAATATTCACATTATCGCGTTCATGTTTGTGATCCTAGTTCTACTGTTTTTCCTCTCAAACATAAATTACCAAAACAAGTGTAGTGGAAAGCAAGGGTCGGTCCTCAAGGAATGGTGCTTCGTGAATCTAGTTCTTACACGCACAAGCTAATTTAAAAATAAGTTTGGATTGGAACTGAATATTATCACTATACTAAGCAATAACAAGCTAAAGCAAGAAAAGCTATGTAAATAAAAAGGTATTAGGGGAATTTGGATCTACTTCTAAGCTAAACAATTGGATAATCGGGATTGCACAAACCACTATCATGTAACGATAAAAAGCAATAGAACCTCAACAATCATGAAAGCCCTCCAATTTCTAGACCTAGTTCTCACTACAATCTAGAAATTAAGAGCATGAATCCTAAATGATGTATGAGTGATGCAAATCATGCACAAATTCTCATGTCATACATAATCTACACTCCATCAATATGCAATCACAAGGTTATTGATCACTCCTAAAACATCCACAATCATGAAATATCAATCATTTAATTAATTTAGTCACAAGATCGAAATTAATACTACTCCAATTTCTCTAATCAACCAACTTAGAAGCATCACCATACCCCTAGCATAAAAATCTACTCACGAATCATTATCAAGCTTGTAACAAATGCATGTAAAAAGTAAACTAAATCTAAATACATCATCAAACAATTAAAAAAACAACAACTCTAATCTAATCAAAGCAAGAAAAATCAAGCGGAACAAAGAAGCTAGATATTAAACTTCTGATTAAAGAAAACAAAGAGAAATAAGCAATAAAAGGGAACAAAGAGTAAGAAATGTTCATTGATTAGTTGTTCAAGTTTTAATACAAGTTGTCACACCTTGAATCTCAAAATCTTCAATCTCTCTTTGAGTTTTCTCACTTTCTCTCTCTAACCTAAACTATGGAGGTTAACCCTCCTTAAAACCCTAAAACTAATCTAAGCTGAAATAATGTGTAATAATTTCCTACTTTGCTCTCCCTTAAACAAGTATGACTCATATTGTATGAGTAAGGGTATTTTTACAACCTAAAATCAACAGAGAAAATACTAAGAAAAAATAAAGGAAAAGAAATAAGAAGAAAAGAAAGAAGGAAAAAAAAGAAAAATGAAAATTAAAAATTAAAAATAAAAGAAATGAAAAGGGAAGAAATAAATATAGGAAAAGGAAAGAGAAAAAAATGAAAAACAAAATCCCATTACATCAGACCCAATTTCCATTTTTTACGCTGCACCCTCTTCAAAGGGATGCCTCCTTGCTGCCCACTCAAATCATCATCGTCCATCAACGCTCTCAAGCTTCACCATTACTGCTTCTTATTTTCCAATTGAACTTCGTTCAGTGGAATTGCAAGGAACTGCGGCTGCGGTGACAAAATTTGAATGGTAACTAATATGTTTTGTTGCGAGAAGGTGAGAGTAGTGATTTGGGCTGCGGGGACGGTGAGTGAGGCAGGGTTGGAGTTGTGGTGATGGTTGAAGAAGATGGTGCTATTGCGATGTTTTGTATAGGGGATTATGGGTGGAGGTTGTGGTACTATGTGACGTTGGTGCAAATGGTGGTGTTTGGTGGTGGTTGAGTTAGTGTGTTGGGTTGAATAAGAAGGGAGATGATGTGGTGAAGGTTAATGGTGGGTTGTGTGGTGAAGGTTAAGACGTCTTTCAATGACATTCATTTGGGGCTTTCTATTTTAACGGCTTGTCATATTTAAAACCGAGTTCCAATTAAAAACAACGAGGTTACCCCATATGAACTTTGGTAAAAGAAAACCAAACTTGAGTTATCTCAAAGTTTAGGGATGTAGGGCAATTATAAAAGTGCTGGAACCCAAACTTAAATAGGTGGTGAAAAGGGGAGCTGAATGCATCTTTATAGGGTATGCTCTTCATAGCCAATCCTATTAGGTTCTATGTAATAGAACAAAATGACGTTTGGTCAATTCACACTATTGTAGAGTAAAGAGATGCAATCTTTGATGAAAATAGATATTCATCAATTCGTAGACCAAAGAATATTAATCCTAATACCAATGTTCAAAAAATTGATCAAATAATAGTTGGTCAAGATGTTGATGAACAAACTCTTGATGAGAATGTTGCATCAACTTCATCACCACCTAGGAGATGCAAAAGGGCTAGGAAAGATAATTCTTTTGGCCCGTATTTTCATGTATATTTGGTTGAAGGATTAAGGAGTTCAATTATGATAAAATCTCCATAGATATTTAATGTGGAAGAGCATCCTTTAACGTTTAATGAGGCCATGAGGTCTCAAGATGCCGATTTTTGGAAAGAGTCAATTGATGATGAGATGGATTCCATCACGGGAAATAACACTTGGGTTCTAGCTAATTTACCTCCTAAGTGTAAACTAATTGGGTATTAATGGATTTTTAAAAAGACAATAAAAATGGATGGGACTATTTGATAAGTTTAAGGCCCGTTTAGTGGCTCAAGGTTTCTCACGAAAATCGGGTATTGATTATTTCGATACATATGCATTAGTTGCTAGAATCTCCACGATAATGTTATTAATAGCTCTCGCAGCAATTCATAATCGTGTGATCCATCAAATGGGTGTTAAGACGGCGTTCTTGAATGGAGAACTAGAAGAAGAGGTTTACATGCGACAACCGAAAGGGTTTATCGTGAAAGGTCAAGATCATAAAGTATGCAAGCTAATTAGATCTTTGTATGGGCTAAAACAACCACCAAAGAAATGACAACAAAAGTTTGATGAGATTGTGTTGTCTAATGGTTTTAAATTGAACAATTCAGGCAAATGTGTATATATCAAATTTGATGTTAACGGTAATGGTGTCATGATTTCTATGTATATGGATGACATGTTGATTTTTGGAACGGATTTGTCACAAGTTGAGTTGACAAAGTGCTTTCTATCTTCAAAATTCTCTATGAAAGATTTGGCGAATGCGGATTTCATCCTAGGTATAAGGATTAAGAGAGACAATGGAAAGTTGATATTGTCACAATCTCATTACATCGAGAAAGTGCTCAAGAAATTTAATGTTATTCATTGCTCTCTTGTTTCAACTCCGATGAATCAAGTGAAGTTGTTACCAAATGATGGCAATGTCGTGTCTCTACTCGAGTACAGGAGTATTGTAGGTTGTTTGATGTATGCCATGACGAGTACTAGGCGGGATTTCGCATTTGCGACGGGGAAATTAAGTAAATATACTAGTAATCCTAGTAAGGAACATTGACAAGCTATTCGTCGTGTACTAAAATTTTGAGGAAAACCATGGATTATGGTTTGTCATATAGTGGATATTGTTTGGTATGTGAAGGGTATTAAGATGCAAGCTGAATCTCCAATAGAGAAGAACATTCCTCCACAAGTGGATGGGTATTCCTCCTTGGGGGAGGTGTTATATCTTGGGCTTCCAAGAAACAAACTTACATTGCGAATTCCTCAATGACATCCGAGTTTATCGCTCTGTCATCGGCAAGCAAAGAAACCGAGTTGTGAAGGAATCTCATGTTTGAGATACATTTGTTGCCAAAATGATATCATCACCTATTGCTATCCATTGTGATAGTGATGCAGCTTTGGCAAGAGCTTATAGTCAAGTGTACAATGGTAAGTCATGGCACATTGGTGTGAAACATAGTTATATCCAAGAACTTATCAAAGATAGTGCTATCATCGTTGACTATGTGAGGACTACATATAATCAAGCCAAATGTTTCACAAAGGCATTAGCAAGAGATACGGTAAAGAGGATGGCAATCGTTTTAGGATTGGTGCCCATTGGTAATCACGAGTAGGGGAATCTTAACTTAACGCCCAATAATAAGTTAGGTCCTAAATTCAATACGATCAATTTCCTTATTTGATGATTGAAAGAACTCATATCAAGTTCTTTGAAACCCGGATGGTTTAAGAAGTTGTTTATCTTAATGGGTCTCTTGACATTATGATTTATCACAGGAGCATATTTTTTCTTAAGAGATCTACCTATGTAACTGCGAAATTTCGCCGCTTCAGAGAGCTAGTGGGGCATAGCTTATATGCACTTATGAATTGACATGGAAACATGGCTTTAAGTGTCAAGTTTATATTAAGAACAAGTAGTTAATCTTGTGTGTATAATATCTTCCAGTTTTCATTTTTTGTTGCTAATGGTTCAATTATCGTTTATCGACATCATTTAGATACGGATACTTGCAATGTGTATTATACTAAGTGGACGTTCAAGTCTTTGTACAATTCATTTATACATGAGATTGTTTTGTAATGGTGATGTTTGTGCAATAATATTTTAAATACTCTAAATGGGGGAGGATTATTGGATATTTAGAGCATTTTTATGATTTAATACATGCTATGATTGTCATAGTTGCTGGGTTAAGGTGTCGTGGCTTAAACAACATAGTATATAGAGGCTTGTAATGTGGAGCGTTGGCACATAATTGACAGGAAGATATATATGAAACAACAAAAATTGAAGCGTAGACTCATGGAGTGTCCGCTCCTCCATGTAGCATGCGCTCCATAAGGGAGTGCATGCTCCGATTTGGCAGTTTCGTTTTTTCTCGCGAAGCGTTGTTTCAAGTTTTGAGCGATTTTGCGTTATTTCTTCGGTGTAATTTCTTGTTCCAAAGTATAATTTATTCACTTTATATATATATGAGACTCCTCTCATATTTATGTGTGGTTAGAAACCCTCTCTCAAACACAAGCACAAAAGCAAAATCATCATCACAAATCTTATCACACATTTGTTCTTAATTAACATCGTTCTTTGTGAGCAAGAACTTTGATGTCGTTCTTCTTTGTATCTCGAGAGAGGATTTCGTGCAACCCACGCTCAGTATAGGGTCGGAATACTTCTTTCGGGAAAGTGATTACACTCCTAGAAGATTCACATTATCGCGTTTATCTTGGTGATCCTAGTTCTACTATTTTCCTCTCAAACATAAATTACCAAAACAAGTGTAGTGGAAAGCAAGGGTCGGTCCTCAAGGAATGGTGCTTTGTGAATCTAGTTCTTACACGCACAAGCTAATTCAAAAATAAGTTTGGATTTGAACTGTACATTATCACTATACTAAGCAATAACAAGCTAAAGCAAGAAAATCTATGTAAATAAAAAGGTATTAGGGGAATTTGGATCTACTTCTAAGCTAAACAATCTACTCACGAATCATTATCAAGCTTGTAACAAATGCATGTAACAAGGAAACTAAATCTAAATACATCATCAAACAATAAAAAAAAACAACAACTCTAATACTAAGAAACAAACTAGAGGTTAAACTAGAGGTTAAACTAGAGGTTAAACTTCTAATTAAAGAAAACAAAGAGAAATAAGCAATAAAAGAGGAGAAAGAGTAAGAAATGTTCATATATTGATTGTTGAAGTTTTAATACAAGTTGTCACACCTTGAATCTCAAAATCTTCAATCTCTCTTTGAGTTTTCTCACTTTTTCTCTCTAACCTAAACTATGGAGGTTAACCCTCCTTAAAAGCCTAAAACTAATCTAAGCTGAAATGATGTGTAATAATTTCCGCTTTGCTCTCCCTTAAACAAGTATGCCTCATATTGTATGAGTATGGGTATATATACAACTTAAAATCAACAGAGAAAATACTAAGAAAAAAGAACGGAAAAGAAATAAGAAGGAAAAAAAAGAAAACTAATTAAGTGAAAATAAAAGAAATGAAAAGGGAAGAAATAAATATAGGAAAAGGAAAGAGAAAAAAAATGAAAAACAAAATCCCATTACATCAGACCCCATTTCCATTTTTTTCGCTGCACCCTCTTCAAAGGGATGCCTCCCTGCTGCCCACTTAAATCATTATAGTCCATCAACGCTCTCAATCTTCACCATTGCTGCTTCTGATTTTCCAATTGAACTTTTCTGATAAATTCGATCGGTGGAATTGCAAGGAGATGCGGTCGCGGTGACAAATTTGAATTGTAAGTAACATGTTTTGCTGCAGAAAAGTGGGAGTTGTTGTAGACACATAACCGTGTCTCCCCATTTAGTACCCTATGATGACCAATACCCTGCTCCAATTAGTCCGGATTGAGGAAAGAATAAAGAACGAGTCTAAAATAAAATGTTTTAACCCCTAATCCATTTTCTAACTCATTTTATTACCCATTTCCGAAAACCTTTTTTATAACTAGTTTTACTAAGCGCACTTCCTAAAACGTTTTAAAATGACTTTTTAAAAGCCCACCTTTGAAAACCTTTTGAAAACCTTTTAAAAATAGCCCACCATTGCAGGAAATACGCAATATGTCAAGAACACCTCAAGAACAAGTTGATGAATTGAAGGGTACACTCGTAGATCTTGTAGCACGTGTCGCCAGGCTAGAGGCACATTACAAGGCACCAAATAGTTTTACCGCAATCACGACTGACCGACAATGGATCAATGCACTACATGACATCACGCAACACAGTCCGCTGATAAACCCTTCCATCAAATCAATCCCTGAAAGCTCGCCTCATGCTAGAGGAGGCGAAAGAATTATTGATGTTTCAACTAACGCCCAAGCATCTACTGAGATACATCCCAGACCTGCACCAAATCTTACCATGCCTAAAAATAAAGCCTAAAGGGGAGTTCATATCCTTACACATGAGCTATGGTGCTATATTCGAGTATCTTCATTTTAGAAAATTGCTCTACCCTATAGGACCCACTCCATATCCTAAGGAAGACAGAAAATGGCCAAATTGGGACAAAAATGCCCATTGCAAGTACCATAGAGGAAACGGACATAGAACTAACGATTGCTATAAGTTAAAGCACCTTATTCACAACATGATAGAAGAGGGAAGACTTCTAATTCTCTCGAACGAGGTCCCAAATAAGATAGAGGTCGCTGACATGGGTACAAGGGATTATTTAAAACCCCGACGGGCACAAACCCCACTAAAGATGACCTATACTCAAATCTTTCACCAACTCCGGGCTAAAGGTGCGATTTCCCCAATTGGACCCCTAGATACCCACCTAAAGAAGAAAGAAATCCGATGTGGGATGAGGGCTCCTATTGCGAATATCATAGGGGGAAAGGTCACCCTACCGAAAGGTGTATGAGCCTTCAGGCGATTATCCAAGACATGATCGATGACAAAAGACTGTAATTGCTATCCGATCCAGACTACAAAGACGCGGCCCCAGTCCTAATAGCATATATTCATTAAAACACCTGGACTCGCTTAGGTCTAGTTGAAAAAAAAATATATATATATATACACCTCTTCTCTTTTCATTTAGAAAGAGACCTCATGAAGATTGAAGCAACGAAGCTGTCTTGTCACGCGACGTAGGAGTCTAGACTTAGGATTTCATTTTCTGTTTCATCTCTCTTGTTTTTCCCAGTCTAATATTGGATTTTCCCTCTTATTGCATGTACTCATAATTTTCAATTAATAAATGAGTATTTTTTTTCTATCCTTGCGGTAATGAGCATTAATGAAAATCCATTAGAGTCGCCTTAAAAGAAATGATTTCTAATTCTCATGACTATTCTAATAAAGGCAATGAACAAATTGGTATAAAAGAGGCATTCCTCCCTTTTCCCGCAACTATTTCTTCAATCCTTCTCATTCGTAATCCCTTTCTCCATTTAACCTACTTCGCGGAAAGTACATTTAACAACAATTCAATGTAAAGGGTAAGCAAAAAAAAGAGAGCAACATGAAAAAAAGCAAAAAAAATTTAAAAGCGAAAAAGCAAAAATGATGAACAAAAAAAAAGTGCAAAATATCAAAAAAAAAAAAAAGGAAGTGTTGCAAATAAGCCTATCAATAGCTTTGTCTACAGTACTTTCTTTTCAAAACCTTCAACCTTCGATTCCAAAGTCCAACTTCAAATCTCTACGATAAACCTTCTTAACGACCATGCATATTGCATCCCAATAAGCCATAAAAGACAAATCAAAGCCCGCTAGGTTGAAAACCTGTAAGGGCTGCTTAGGCAAAAGTCAGGGCATCTTCTCATTCACTAGCCTAAACTACGAATGGTCTGATTCTACTAAAGATGCGTAGGAAACCTCACCCTGAGGTCCGACCGCTTCAAACCAAACCAAACCTACATCATTATCTACCCTTGCCAAAGACCTCTTCTAAATCAATGCCTAATTTATCGCAAATGGCTCCAAAGCAAAATGATCGGCCACCAATTAAAATGCTAAGAGCTACGACTGGCCTGATTCCGTCATGGATACGTAGGCAACCTCTTTTGAGGCCCGGCCATTTTAATTCAAAAAACATTTTCAAGGCTCGCCTAGGTCCATGAGAAAAGCGCGGTCGCCAAAAAATCATGAATTTTCAATGCTCATCCCGACCCTTAGAACTAGACTGGGATTTGAACCTGCATCATTAGCCTACCTTATTGCATGAGTCAATTCATTACGACTCTACCCTTTTCTTATTCTTATTCCCTTCCATTTTCTCAACTACATTATCGCTTCTAAGCCAGTCGTAGCATAACCTTTCAACACTCAGCGCTATGACCGCGCCTCATCTTTTGAGTTTTTCTTTCTTTAGCCTTTCTTGTCTCTTTCACCTTAGGAACCCTATATGGAATCTTTGGTCGAAGCTTCCACTGAGCGTGACGAGATATCTTCAAAATCAAGCAATCAAGGTGGATATTTCATCAACTCCATCTTGTTGGGGGCTTCATCACTGGTCCACATAGAAAATCATAGGCTCCAAGTCTAGGCTTGTTGTAATAAGGACTTCATTACGAGTCCATATATGAAATCTTGGGTTTTAAAACCCACACTAATACAAGATTGAACCGATTTTATGGGTTCACTTAGGCCTTGACATACAAACCTCGAAGCATATACAATTCAAGCGCTACAAAACCTCGTTCTATAATGTATTTCAAATCCAACATAGTCTATTAACTGAATAGATCATCCTTGGGCTTCATGTGTACCTTGATAAGGACTTCATTACGAGTCAATACAAAAGATTGTGGGCTCCAGACCCATACGAGATCCTAACTGTTTTATGGGCTCACTTAGGCCCGTAACAACTACAACGCTTTTCGAATAAAACATAACCTACTTGGATCATCCTTGGGGGCTTCCTATTTCTCCTCTTTCAAAAACAGTAATCTAAACGAAAATTTGAGCTTCTAATGGAACGACCAAATCATCAAATCATATCTCTGCAGTAGTGTCACAACTGCATTTGCATTGCATATCTGCATCATCCAAACATTGTGTCAAGCATTGCATCTGTAATAGTCCATATTTTTAAGCATGTCTTAAATAAAGTATTTATGTTTATTAGTTTAACTAAGCTTTAATACCACTGAAAAATTACTTGAGAAACTTGGTTTAACTTCAATTATGTTAGCTTGGGTTTTATGAAATGATGTATTGAATAAATAATTTAAGCTTAAAAAGGAAAAAAAAAAACAATTCTCTCTCATCTCTCTCCTCCTCGTGTCCTAACTTCAAGAAGACAGAGCAATAGCTCTTCCTCATTCGTGTCAAGCAAGAATTTCTTTTTGTCAAATTCCATTCCACTTAAAAAAAAGCTTCTCAATATCACATATCAATTTCAGAAACTTAGCAACTTGGAGATCCAAAATTCTCATTCGAATTGGTTAAAGATCAAAACTCCTGATTTCTTTTATCTCTCTTCTGGGTCGGGTTGTGCTTTCAGTTGCATGCGTTGCTGCTGGCGGTGCGCCACCCCTGCCCGGTGTTGACGGTGTGTTGTGACTGTCGCTGCTAGTCTTCGCTCCGCGTCTCTCCTTCGTGGGTCTCATTTGATTGGTTGTGGTTGCTGCTCCTCTCGTTGTTTCCTCTCTCCTGCGCCTCGTGGACCCTGCTGCCACGAGTTCTGTTGGTGCTGTCACAGCTTCGTCGGAGGAGCTGCTGCCCCCATTCATTTCAGTCGCCAAAATTATGTCGTTGCTGCTGCTATGCGTTGGTGTCGGTGTTGTTGTTGTGCGGTGGTGTTGTTTTTGTTGTTGTTGAGTTTTGCTTAGTTTTGAAATTCATTGGCAGGTATAAAATTTAGTTATGATTTTCACAAGTATAATTGAATTTGTTATTGATTTGCAAAATCAGTTTATGGGATTGAAATTAGTAGTATTTGGGTTATTGAGTTTAAAGATTAGAACTTTTGTTGAATTATTAGATTGAAACTTATTTTGGAAATCGATATTGATTTCACTTCCTATTTCGTTTAGTTCAATTGCGAAATCAGTTTGTGGTAGTATGTTTTAGCAAAAGATTGAATCTTTCCCTTGTAATTTAATGGATTGAAAGTTACAATATATATTGATCCTTTTAAGTTAGTTTATAAAAATCTGATTTTTATAAATTATGTTTGATAATATTCTGTATGAATAAATCTTGGGGTTAATGAATTAGAATGTGAAATTGATGGCACGAGTTAGTTTAGAGGAATGGTTTTAATATAAGAGTTTCCAATTTGTTCATGAAAAAATTTAGAAACTATAAGAAGTTAGTTTCCATATCTGAATTGTTGTGAGGATGGATATTAATTGTTGTTATTATTTTGAGGTCGTTGTTAGAGTATGTATATGGAGATAATTTCTAAAGTTCGAGCTATAGTTGGTGATTCATAATGTCGAATTATTGGGAATCGTTTCAAGGTACACACATGTCCTTCCACCTTCGAACCTATATCAGTGTTTCATGTAATTTCATGTGTTGAACTTAATAAGCCTTTTATATAAATACAGAATTATTCAAAGTGTTATTTGTGTGTTTACAAGAGTTGTTGACTACATGCCTGGTTTTAAGCTATGAGCGAAAGTTAAATATGTGATAAGTTTTATTGAGTGAACTTTTGAGTATGAAGAACTGATTGGAGGTAGTTGAATCCTTTGAGAATGTAAATGTGTGATATTATTAAATCTTTTCCACATCGAATTTATAATCGATTTTCTTATGCTTTGTAAGTTGATCTTTTATATGAAAGTGTAACTATGAGAATTAAAGCAAGGATCTTTAGTATATGATCAAAGATGTTGAGTTATAATTTCAGGTATAAGACAATTGTCAAAATATTTGTGATATAAGTTTTATATGGGATTCTGAAAGTACGAAAGACTCTTTATTATGGTTTGAGATTTTGTTATATATGATCATGAACTTTGAAAATTATAAATTTGAGCTATGAGCAAATATGGACTCGTGAAATTATAATTCAGGTTTTTCTAGTTCTATTAATGACGGGGAGGATCATTACTCCTACTTAAATTTTTATGAAGAAGTTCTCATAGAAAAAGTCTCTCAAATTTGGGTCAATTTAATGAACTTTATTTTCAGATTTAAGTTCGGAAACACGTAAGTATTGAGTCTTGTGAAACAAGTTATATCTTTATAGAATATGATAGATGAATTATGTCTTATGGAGTTTGGAATCTAAGTTAGAATGAGTTTGGTGTGAGATGGGTACTTGTGAAGTTCTGTTTAAGAAATACAATTGTCGCTTTGAGGGTATTATTAGAAGTAGATAACTATCCTAAGATTTCCTGTCATAAAAAAAACTATCCTAAGATTTACTTATGGCGTATAAACAAGGCTGAATGGTATCACCCGAAGATATCTCCGGAAATACTATGGAGCTTGGTTATATAAGAATGAAGATCTATGATGTCATAATTGAAGGACGAAGTAATTGTTGGGAGGTTCTAACTAAGAATGAAGATGGTACGTGATGGACTTAGATTAGATAGTTAGGGAATAGTAACTTGGATGTGAATTTCAAAGGTCAAATATTGATTTATGAGTTAATGGAGTTGTTACGAGAGGTTTGTGAGTTCAAAGGATGTGTAGCCAAAATAAGTATTAGAGATAGGAGATATTAAATATTGAGGAGTAGGATTTGAGATATGAATGTCGTATAAGTGAAATAAAGGAACCATATATTGGTGGGGGTTTAGAGGAGTATCGATTCGAGAGATATAATTTACAATACTTATGCAATAATAGATCATATCTGCAAAGGGGTCAAGTAAAAGAGTTTGGAGCATAATTTCTTTTATTAGATGAGTAAGATTATATAAATGGATGTTTGGGAAAAAAAAATCTAGATAATAGAGAGGTTGGTAATTAAAGTTATATAATGACAATACTATGCATATGGTGTTAAGACTAATATGAACTTTGAGTACAAATACATGGGACGTATGGTTGTGAATTATAAATTTAAGAAGGATCAAGAGAACGAGCTTGAGTATTGGGAAATACTAAAGTTCAGATGGAAAATTTGCATCATAGAATATTTAATTATGACATGAAAATATGGAGTGGGATATTTTGACTTGCCATAGTAATTGTAGGTGATTTATGATAATGTAATAAGGTTATATTCTGGCAATGAGAGTTCATGTATTGGGGATAAGAAAACCTTTAAGGGGAAACTCATATCATGAGAATTGTGGAATGCTATAGTTTAGTTGCTAGAAGTAAAAGACGGAAGTCCAAGTATAAAGAGAAACTATTACGACGAAGGGAAATTGCCAAAACGTGTTAGAGGATATCCTATAGTCTACAAGCAAAATATTACAGCTTAATTGTACGAACTTAGAGTTGGGTCTCGATAATAGTTATCTTATAAGTCTTTGAGAAACATATTTTACATTTTGACTATGTTATGGGTTCGACTGCGGAAAGACATTTGATTTCGAATACGTTTTATGTATATTACTTCCTTTAAAAAATATTTGAGGTAAGTAAGGTTATTTAGAAATTTGAGTTTGAGTTATAATAAAATTATTGAGGTTCAGGTATATTGGATATGTTAATTACATTTCAACTCTATTTTGTTTTATATTAATTTACGGATGGAATTTTAAGTCGTTGATACACTTTGGAATTGAATATGCGATACGAATTGAGAACAAGAGTATAAGTTTTGAAAAATATAAGTTTGTGTTATTGAGAAAATAAGTATTATGATTTGGTTATTGTTTTATGGGGAAAGTGAACAACATTTGTGGAGCGAGTTGCTCATTATGTGTTATAGAGCGGGTATTGCACATTTGAGTAGGGTCATGACCTAAAATTTCTTGAGGTTAAGCTTTGTAAATTCCTGATTTGGAATACCGAGCGAGGAAGTTATGTTCATTTTAAGTTCAATGTTTTTCTTGGAATTATTTTGACAAAAGTTTCACATGTCCAAGTTAACTCAACCCTTTTAATAAAGTTTAAATGAG
Organism: Beta corolliflora; assembly: GCA_947648045.1. Lineage (NCBI taxonomy): Eukaryota > Viridiplantae > Streptophyta > Magnoliopsida > Caryophyllales > Amaranthaceae > Beta > Beta corolliflora. The sequence goes on from CANSZD010004285.1 coordinate 101,614, forward strand.
CCCACTAAGTGCCTATATGCCATTCATAAGCAGTAAATATTCGATTATTTCTTTCTATTTTTTATATTTAACTATTATGTGGAATTGTTTGATGTAAAACGAAAGATTTCAAAAGAAGATTCAAGTCTTGCAAATGATTACCAATACTATAGTAGTTTCTTCCTCTCCGGGGATGAATATGATTTCTTTGAAATAAGAATGGTATTTATAAACTATACATTCCAATTGTTTGTGCAAATAAATTATGGGACCAAGTATTATAATGGGTAAAGGCCGGTACCAAATAAGGTACGGTATGAACAACATCAAAAGCCCTTGGAGGATGGGTGATCTCTTTCCGAACCCTCGTTGGGTGGGTGAAGCCCAACAAACTATGAATAAGGGACATGTCCTAGTTAAGGCTTGCAAGCATAATAATTAAACGGCGGGGTGACGACCTCCATTAGTTTAGAGACAGTCGGCTTCTTGTATAGGGAGCCCCTCTCTACTCGTGTTCGCTTTACCCCAAATAGCTAAACACCACGGACTAAAAGGATTTTGAATGTTCTAAGTGGTAGCCTTCATGATATAAATTCTTGATTTCAAGCGTTTGTGCAAGGATAGTAATCCTAATCCTGATAATTCAGTAAACACCTTACATGTGAAACATAAGGGATTTAGCATAATTGCATATAAAAGGTCTTAAGCCACAAACAATGAAATTTAGGGGTGAACTTATGTATTCAACTGTTGTTGAACTTTGTCCTCATGGAAAGAAACTTATTATCTATAGTAGATGTATATGTATGTTTCCGCAACGCTCCCTAAGGCTATTATGATGCTTTGTTTTATTGGGGTTGTTACACTTGATGAGTAATAAACTGCGCAACTATATTTTAAGCCACTAAAATGAATTTCTGGTGGACAGTGAGTGTACTCAGTTTTTCTGATTTTGTTCTTGGAACATGTCCTGATGGGGGCAAAGTTCATTGTTAGTGATTTTGCAGGGTTGATGTCGAGGACTTGGAATATGTTATATGAGCGAGAAGATGCTTGCATTGTAAATTGTAGACTAAAGTTATAGCTAGATGTTTTATTGAGAATTTTTTTTATGGTATTCGATTGTATTATATTTTGAGGTTCCAGTCACATAGCTATGTATGAAGGATTTCTTCTAAAGAATGTTATATTAATGACCCATAACCCATAGGTCCAAGATCGTGTTAAAAGGTTATGTTTCCGCTGCGAATAGTGTAAATACGCGGTTATTAAGCATTAGTTGAGGTTTATGAATCTTAAGTGTGATTAGCTAGCAGCTTGGGAGTGCGAGTTGTTACAGCATCCTTCGTCCTTAGCAATAGGATCCTAGCATTAATCATCGAGTCACCCACACACACGTATGCACACACGATCGCACCTTTAAGTCTAGAGTATTAGAGGTCACTCTTTATAGGTCAAGTCTTTTCCTATTCATACACTAGCACCCACATCACGGGACACATGCATGTCCCCTAATTGTTTGTCTGTATATCTGTGTATTCTTTGTATTTACAGGTACCCAACATTGATCAACTCTATACGAGTTATATTCCGCCAAGGTCGCGGACCATTACGCGCTATATACATGGTGCGTCCAAACACGCACCGACAACGCTGTGTCACACACAAGAAAGCTGCGTCCAACGCAACATGTTGCGCCAAGCGCAAGCTTCGCGTCATGCGCACAAGCCTTTACAATGTGCTTGGGGGCTTCATAGCCAAGAGATAACAAGTACTCAGGAGTATTAACAGCGGGCAAATCCGAGGCGCTAGGTCTGCGGACCAGTATAAATCAAAACAGCGGGCAAATCCAGCACTGGGTCTGTGGACCGTCATCTACGCCCTGGAGCGGGACTAAAATAGCTCTATGCCCTGGAGTGGGACTAAAATAACTCTATGCCCTGGAGCGGGACTAAAGTAGCTCTATGCCCTGGAGTGGGACTAAAGTAGCTCTATGCCCTGGAGTGGGACTAAAATAACTCTACGCCCGGAGCGATACTAAAGTAGCTCTATGCCCCGGGAGTGGGACTAAAGTAACTCTACGCCCGGAGCGGTACTAAAGTAGCTCTATTCCCTAGAGTGAGACTAAAGTAACTCTACGCCCTGGAGCGGGACTAAAGTAGCTCTATGCCCTAGAGTGGGACTAAAATAACTCTACGCCCGGAGCGGGACTAAAGTAGCTCTATGCCCTAGAGTGGGACTAAAATAATTCTATGCCCCGGAGCGGGACTAAAGTAGCTCTATGCCCCTGGAGTGGGACTAAAATAATTGTATGCCCTGGAGCGGGACTAAAGTAGCTCTATGCCCTAGAGTGGGACTAAATAACTCTACGCCCTGGAGTGGGACTAAAGTAGATCTACACATCATAACACAGCCTTGGAGCGGGACTAAAGTAGCTCTACGCCGACATGAGCCGGACTAAAATAGCTCATGATTCCTTTTCACCTATTCATTTCATTTTTGCAAGATTCATGATTATTTTGCGAATTTGTTGCACACATGCATGTTCTTGAAGTTTTTGCTTGTTTTGCAAGTACTGGCGTAAAAGAGTGATTTTGGATTGCAGAGCATCTAGAATCATTCTCCGTCCGACACGTATACTTTAACTTTCGGTTTTATAAACCTCAGTCAAAGTGGGAGCTTCTGTAGACACATAATCGTGTCTCCCCATTTAGTACCCTATGATGACCAATACCCTGCTCCAATTGGTCCGAATTGAGGAAATAATAAAGAACGAGTGTAAAATAAAATATTTTAAGCCCAAATCCATTTTCTAACTCATTTTATTAACCCATTTCCGAAAACCTTTTTTATAACTAGTTTTACTAAGCCCACTTCCTAAAACGTTTTAAAATGACTTTTAAAAGCCCACCTTTGAAAACCTTTTAAAAATAGCCAAATTTATAAAACCCATTTTCTAAGCCCAATTTAATTAATAGAATTAATTAATTTTATTGATTAGTTTTATTAATAAAAATATATTTTACAAAAATAATCTTTTCCCAAACTGTTTTTAAATATCTCTTACTAACTATCTTCTAAAATCTTTTATAATAAAAATCTTTTAGATACCTACTAACTTTCGAAAACCTATTGCATCTCAACTACCTAAACCTACCTACACTATATAACTCATCTCCTCACCATTTAACAATGGAGATTTCACGGCTCTCCCTCATCTCCTTATCTCACACGGCCAACTCAAACAATACATCTCACAACTCACTCGACACCTAGGGCACACCTCACAAAATTCATTGCACCAAAATCATCATCTCTTCACTAACCCCCTGCGCCTAACATCTCGCACACCTTATCACTCCAAAGCCTAAAATTCCCCAAGTCAACGTATCATCAGTTCATCATCACCTGATGATCGATCATCAAACCCCATAATTCATCATCACGTAGCATCATCATTCATCATAACACACCAATATTCATTAAGATACATCAAACCACTTTTTTCTTGTTTTGTCCGATATAATCTGCCAACTACTCGAACCAAATACAACAACTTTTGTTAGACTTTGTTATAATAGAGATTATTATAAATTGATTTGTGATACATCAATGAATTCCATAAATCACGGATGGTGATTTGTAAATCTCATAGGTATGGCAAGATTTTTATAAGAATATGTAAGAAAAATTGATTGCTTGCCTTTTTCTCATTCAACAAAATATAATTGTATTTAGTATGTTAAATATTAGGGAAGAATACGTGTATGATACTTTAAAATAGGCCTTAAATAAAAAAATTAAATAACTCTACACATTCGGCCTAAAATTAATCTTCATCGCATGTTACATGGATGCAAGGGCCCCTTAATTGTGAGGCCCAAAAATAAAGAAAGTCTAAGTAGTAAAAAGAAAAGGTTTATTTATTTTCCAGGTTAACACAATACTCATGCGTATCTTTTAATCTTCTTCAAGGCTTAATTCCCAAAAGCATTCACCTTCTCATTTTTTGGGAAACGTATTCACCTTATATTGATTACTCTTAATTCAAGCCTCTAATTATCACTTCAACATAATTTTTCAATCCATATTTTCAATTAATCTCAAATGAAACACCGAAAAATATGGGTTTAAATTGGAAAACTCTTTTATTACCTATTTATTTGCAACTTGTTTCCACTTACATTTATCTTTTAATCATAAAAAATGATACTCAAATACTGTAATTATTTGGGCTATTCTCTTTTCATAATCTGATTATATGTAATGAAGAATCATGAATGGATGACTATTACATTATTGAATTCTTCATATATGAAATACTTTTACATTCCTTTTTGCCGTTCTTTTGTGAAAAATCTTTTTTTGTCATTTGCTAGTGTTTCTGGAATTTCACATTATAATTTGTACTATAATTTGTATTGTGGGTTTGAGGGATTTTATAATGTTGATATTCTCTAGTATAGATAATTTAACTAACTTTTTACTTTGACCTTTTTTTTTTACCTATTTATTATTGGTATTATTCCTAAAATTTCTTTAAAAAGTAAGATACTCAATTTGGAGAATTTTAGTAGTTTTACTTTAATTCTTTTACTTTTTAACGCATAAAGTAATGTCGTTTTTTAAAATTTAAGACTATACTCTTGAGTGAAATCTTTATAAGCAACTCCAATTAGAGTCTACAAATGAATACATAAAATAACAATTCGCTAATCGTTATTTCTTATTGCGTGATCCACAAGTAAAATAAGTTCACTTTAAATGAAACACTCATCATAATTCGTGAAAATGAAGTTCCCTGATGGTCTGAATGTTTATAAGTTATCTAGAAATTAACGTTGATATTTTTCTATTTTTTTGAACTTTTTCTAAAGGGCCTCATTTTGATAATTCGCACAGGGCCTCTATATAGTTCGAGACGGCCCTGTCTTCATCGTATTATCAAATGAAATTAAACATTGAATAACATACCAGCAGTTCAAAAACAAAATAAACTCTATCCTGATGGCAAAAATTGTTTCAATGATTTAAGTTGAATAATGGGTACAGAAGAGAAAAATTGGAAAACGATTCACTAAATGTCAAGTTCATCTTAAAGGAACAAAAGGTATGTTTCTCTCTAATTTATTAGTTATGATTAGTCATATAATAACATTATTTTAGTATGCATTTTGATATGTTTTATAGTGGTTTTTATGATAAGTTCAGTTCAAAAGAAATATCATCAATCTTATGAGTACAAAACATTATCAAGTACAACCAATAATGAACTATAAAGAGAAATACTGCCAATGAATTATGAACAATTTGTATCAATACGTTAAATATATAGATCTTTATAAAATTTCTTAATTTATTTAATGTAATTTATAAATCTTAATATAAAGCACATAATTTAAATCTAATTTTTTTTTTTTTAGGGGAAAAGAGAATGCCATTAATCAATCAAGGGACAAAGAGTCCATAAGTACAAAAGGAGCAACAACACTAGGACAATGGTTCACCCAGCATTGCTCAGAACCAAATGGCATAACCTTAGCAAGATGATGGGCAACAGAATTCCCATCTCTTTTAACATGAGAGAAGCTAATAAAATCGAAATCAGAACATAAGAAAATAATGTCTCCGAGAATTGCATCCAAATCCGAGAAGTAAAGAGCAGCCATAGATAAACGAGAGATGATTACTTGAGCATCCGATTCCACAACAATGTTCTTTAGTCCCTGCTTCTTCGCCCAGTTCACAGCAAGGAGGATGGCCTTTGCTTCGGCCACGTCCGCCGGCCACCAAGCTTTCAACCGCTTCACTGCCGAGAATAAAACCTTACCCTTGCCGTCACGCGCAACCACACCCATGCCTGCCCAGCCTTCATCACATAATGAGGCGTCAGTATTAATTTTAATAATACATGGCATGGGAGCGCACCACTTGTTCGAACTCGGGGGAAGAGAGTTTCTTCGGCCCAGCATAGATAAGTTTGGAGTATGTGTTGTATTCCTCCGCTTGCTTGTGCACCCGTTGAGCCACAACCTCCACAGGAGTAACTTTGTTGTCGAAGATGAATTTCTTCCTCTCGAACCACAAATTCCAAGCTAATATACATCCTCGTTGTACCATTTTCCCATCTAGTTCAGCCCACTTTTCGACCAACCCAAGAAAATCATCATCATCGTTATTCTCCCACAACTCTTCACAGCTACATTCCTTCCAGAGATGCTGAACTCTACTGCACGTGAAGATAGCATGCTGGATTGTCTCATCAATTCCAGGGCACCACGGACAAGATGCATATTCCACAACATGTCTTCACTTGAGAGCTGCACGCACAGGCAACGTAGTAGTGCATACACGCCACATGAAGTGGCAAGCCTTAGGCGAAATCTCCATCTTCCATAAATTAACCCAAGCTCCATGGAATTCATCCAGATTGCCTCCCTTCCCTATCATATAAGCGGTCTTGACAGTATACTTGCCATCCTTAGAATATGCCCACATATAGTCATCACATCCACCACGAAGGCTAAGAGGAATGGCATAAATGCATTTCTTGTCCCTCTCATTAAAATATTGCTCAATTAAATCACATCTCCACTTCATCTTTTCATAGTTAATTAAATCACCAACTACTTTCAAATCTTCAATCTCATCACTTTCAATAAATCTCCCCGTCTCATCTCCAATCCATGGATCCCTCCAAACATCAATATTTTTGCCATTTCCCACCCTATACATAATGCCCTCTTTAACCAAACTCTTCGCACTCCAAATGTTTCGCCACGAAAAACTATTGGAATGACCCAACCTTGCCTGAAGGACATCATAATTAGGATAGTACTTAGCTTTCAATACACGACTGAGGAGAGAATTTTTAAAATGAATAAGGCGTCAGACTTGTCAACCCAAAAGTGCATCATTGAAAACATTTAGGTCTTTAAAACCCAATCCTCCCATGCACTAAGGTTTACATAATTTGTCCCAACTCATCCAATGCATACCTCGAGTATCTCCCTTACTTCCCCACCAAAACCGGGCCATTGATGAGCTGATCTCCTGAATAATTGTCATTGGGAATTTATACACACCCATTAAATAGGTGGGAATTGCTTGGATGACCGCTTTAATCAACACTTCCTTCCCTGCTCTTGATAACAGCTTCTCTTTCCACCCTCTCAATTTCTTCCAAATCCTGTCAAGAAGGCTACGAAACACCATTTTCTTTGATCTTCCAGTAATAGTAGGGATCCCAAGGTATTTCGATGCTTATCAACTTGCTTCATGTGGAGAAGGTTAATCAACTCCTCTTTTCGCTCTCTGCAAACTCCTCTGCTAAAAGACACTTTCGACTTTTCGTAGTTAATTTTCTGTCCAGATGCTCTTTCATATTGGTTGAGAATATCAACTATTATCAAGCATTCTTGTCGGGTAGCTCTTGTGAAGAGCAAGCTATCATCTGCAAAAAGAAGGTGAGAGACCTCCGGGCCATTTCTGCTAGCTTTTGCGCCATGAATCACTCTGGAATCTACTTTCTTCTGGATCATCTGAGAAAAGGCATCAGCTACTAGGATAAATAAGAAAGGAGAGAGAGGATCTCCCTGTCTCAGACCTCTAGCAGGAACAACGGAACCACAGACTTTGTCGTTGATAATGAAAGAATATGACACTGTAGTGACACATTTCATCACTAGATTCACCCATCTGCCATCGAACCCCATAGTAAGAAGGAGTTTTCAGCAGAAACCCCATTCAACACGATCATAAGCCTTGCTCATGTCTAGCTTCATAGCCATAATACCCGTTTTGCTCTTGTTTGCCTTTGCTTCATAGAATGAAAAATCTCCAGAGCTATTAAAGAGTTGTCAGTAATCATGCGATCTGGAACGAAGGCACTCTGATTTTCCATTACAATAGCAGGCAAAAAAAAATTTAATCTAAGCACAAGAGCTTTTGAAGCTGTTTTATATAGGTACATTGCGAGACTAATAGGCCTATAATCGGATACAACGGTAGGGGATTTTACTTTTGGAATAAGAGCAATATTAGTACAATTAACTTCATCAGGGAAAAAATTATTATGTAAAATATTACTCACAAAAGCAAATACCTCATCACCAATGATATGCCAGAATCTCTTATAGAATATAGCATGCATTCCATCAGGGCCAGGAGCCTTGCAGGGATGCATTTGGCTCAGAGCAATGTAGATTTCCTCCTTATAATAGGGTTTCAAGAGAGCATCATTGTAGTCAGTTGTAATAGAAGTACGAACATGCTGCAACACTTCATCAAAATGATCAGTAGAAGGGTTATCTGAAGTGAAAATTTTATGAAAATAGTTCTCCACCTCTTCTTCAATCTTTTCATCTTCTGTTTGTCAGATACCCCCGCTATCAAAGACACCTTTAATAAAATTCCTTTGCTTGCGCTGTGATGCCTTATGGTGAAAGTATTTAGTGTTGCGGTCCCCATCTGTAACATCAGCAACCCGGGATCTAAGATACCAGTAGGCTTCCTGTTTAGCATGCAAATCATCAAGTTTCTGCTCAAGGCTTGCACACTCCTCCCAATTAGCCGAAGTGGACGGTGTTGCTTGCGCCTCTTGCAGCGCTTTTTCGGCCTTGTCAATCTGTTTTGGTAGGTTCCCGCAACTCTCCTTACTCCAAGACACCAATTCTCTAGCAACTACTTCAAGCCTTTTTTGAATGGACTCCCCCAAAGCCTCGTCCCAAGCCACTTTCACAACTTTTTAACATCCTTCTTAGCCAACAAGTTTCAAACTTAAAATTCTTCCTTCGCACCCCACTTCTCACTCTCTTCGGTGCATACCCACGAAGCATGATGGTCGAATGGTCAGACCTGTAGCGCACCAAATGCTCAATATACGCTTCCTGAAAAGTCAGCTTCCACTCATGAGTAACAAGGAAACGATCAAGGCGTTCTCTAATTCTTGTTTCCGGACTGTTGCCCCTTTCCCAAGTGTACCATTGACCAACCACTCGTAGATTACCAAGACCACACCCCTCTAACAAATCACGGGATCCCTCCATCTCCCTCCTCTCCCTATCCAACCCTCCTTCCTTCTCATCATAGTCTAAGATTTCATTGAAATCACCTCCAATAACAATAGGAAGACTAGTATCAAGACAAAGAGAGCGAAGAAGAGACCATGTTTTATGTTTGTTAGCTTCCTCAGGCCACCCATAAATACCAATGAAACGCCAATGAACATCACCCTTACTAACAACGTCTCCACAAATATGATTCTGAGAGAAAGAAGTCATAGTAAATGAAATAGTCTCCCCGTTCCACATTATACATAAACCCCCAGCTAAACCCACACTGGACACACCAATAGCATTAGTGAAACCAATCTTCTCTTTCAAAATTTCTGCAGCAACTTTTTTGATTTTTGTTTCCGACAAGAACATAATGTCGGGAGCAAGAGACGTTTTTGACGAACTGTCCAGGGGTTGCCCAAGCCCCGACAGTTCCAACACAAAACATTCATAATGCCGGGCGGGGTTGGTGAGTACCAACCTCCGCCTCGACGATTCTCGAACCACCGCCGAGAGTATCATTCAAGTCCGTTTTTAACCTCTTCAATGACAAATTATCAATTTCAACAAAGATCATTCACTAGCATTAAATCGGGAATTTTTCGTTTTTCCCAGTGTGGACAGATGTGCATGTTATCATGTTCAAATTGTTCTAGAGCATCATTAATCTCCATGGGCACCACACGTGCCTTTATTTTGTGTTTTCGTGGCTTAGCAAAGAGTAGCCACGTAAGAAGAGTTGAAAACAAAGAGTCGGACACCAAGAGTCTCCCGAGAATTAATGTTACCCCGGGTCCCAAGAAAGAAATTGGCGTGTCAAGAGATTTCGTAGGAGTAGATACCTCCAAGCTCGTCTCCTTCGACACTTGCAAAGCCGGTGCAGCAGGCTGAATTGAGGGACTTTCTTCGTACATGACAGTGGCATCTTCACCCTCCGCACAAGGAGTTTCGAAGTCAAGGCTGCGAGCAACCCGAAGAAAACTTCGAGCCTCTTCCTCCATCTTTTGTCTCCCCCTTCTTGGTGATGCACGTAACCAAGAACCCCATTGCTTTTCAATCTCCTTCTCCTCTTCATGGTTTTTCATACAATCCCGCTCTATGTGTCCAATGGTGCCGCAAACATAGCAAAACGTAGGAGTCTCTCGTATTTGAGTTCCACCATGGTCGAGTCACCCTTTCTCAAAGAGATACGTTGGACTCGATGCAAGGTGGTTTCGTCACGTCCAAAAGAACCCGAACCCTAGCAAGATTTATCCCATTGCACACCATCATGATCCACCTCCAATACCTCTCCCAAACTCCCACCGATCAAACGCACATGCCTCTCCGACCTACTACCCATAGGCATGTTATACAATCCCGACCCAAAAGGACAGAATTTCAGATTAATATTCGAAGGTTGCAATTCTCCTTCGATTTCATTCAAAAGCACAAGATTTTGATCAAAGGTCCATGGTCGGTCGGCCATGACCTTTGTTTTGTCACGTTGGTTCGCAAATTGAACGACGAACAGTCCATTCTCAATTGCCCAAAATAAAGCTCCATTGGAAATAGACCAAATCGATTCAAAGTGTGTTTTAAGGCCTCGAAATTGTACGAACGAACAGTCAAAACTCTCCCTACCAATGATAGGGTAAGATCTTGATTGTCATCATCACCCCAGCGGCGTCGTCGAGAACGACAAGGTGATTTTCGTCTTTGTAATTCGCATACTCGATATCTTTCTTGAAATTTCCTCCGTCATAATTAATGTCTTCAATCCCAAGAAGGGATCAAAGACTCGAAAAATCGAGAAGAAGGAATGGAGAACCAGGACTAGAACACTCAAACCCTAGGGGCGCCTAGAGAGAGACTTAATTTAAATCTAATTTGTTAAAGTAAATCACATGTAATGATCTATACATATATGACATGTTAAATTTATAAAACTTTATACAATTTCTTAATTTATTTTATGAAATTTATGAATCTTACTATTCAGCATGTAATTTAAATTTAATTTGATAAAGCGATTAACATGCAATTATAACCGAATAAATTACAAAACTAAAAAAATCAATGTTCCTAATAAAAAAAGTAATCTAAACTCTAGAACAAGGATGCGATGTTAAAGCTTGTTTGGGGAACTGAATTCAAAAGAGATAAGCTTTGGGTTAAATGGGTGCATGCATACTATATCAAGAGGCACACTTATGCTACTGTGAGAATCAATAGTCAATCTTCTTTGCTGTTAAGGAAGATTATCAGTGCAAGGGAATGGTTGGCTGGAATTGGTGGCTGGCAGGCTGTGAGCAATGATCAAACTTTTTCAATGAAGAAAGCATACGGCCGATGGCGGGGAGTATGATAGAGTTCGGTGGAGGAGGCCGATTTGCAATAATACACTAGTGGAAAAAGTTCAACCGTTGCGGTCAAAACCAGAGCTTACCGCTCCGGTTTTTGGGAAGATCGGTTGGACTCAGCAGTCCCCAAATATTAATTGATCCTGGTCCTAAACCGGATCGGGTAATCATTTACGGCTGCGGTTTTGGGTGAAAACCACAGCTAGATTAAGCAAGTTACTGCTGCGGTTTTGACCCAAAACCGCAGCGGTTGACCACCCCAAAAACCAAAAAAAAAAAAATTTTTTTGCATTTCTTCATTATTAATCAATACAAAATCAATAATATATATCAATACTCATTTTATTAAGCATATTATGCTCAATTGAAGCACAAGAATCCTTTACAATGTCTATCAATGTAGCTCAACTTAGCATCCTAATAAAGAATCCTTTACAATGTCTATCAATGTAGATCAACCAACGAACCAAACGTCCTCCTCAAGCTTGGAGTCTTTGATTGTGTACAAGAGAACAAACATAAATCACTTTTCCAGCAAGGGGTGGACTCTATTATTATGGTCACATGCAATAACAACGGAGAAAGAATTGGTGTAACTCAATTTTCGATTCCCAAGCCATTAAACTGCAAACTGTTTATTATTTACATTCACATTAGTATCTTCAATGCATAATTTGTCAAATATGTCAGATACTCAAATTATGCAACCAATTTGAAGTAAAAAGGAACCAGAATATATCAAGTTATCATAAAGGAGTCAACGCCTCAAAGGTAGTTCTACAAGGAAGCGATTGTAATGCAAGCATTTCTGCCAAAGGTCAGTAGATCAAAATGAAAGGAATGTTGAAACATAATAGAGTGAATAAACACAATGCTCAGCAGAAAGAATACCCGATCTGGTATGTGGTAGATCTGTCAGCATCAGTCGCGGTTGTCCATGTATCTGGACAGAAAATGTTGCGCCCGCCAATAACAATAGCCACCTGTGACAAACAAGCTTAGATTCAGATTTACAGAATATTTTCAGTCTTCAAACAATAAAGATGTTGTCTTCAAAGAGGGGGGGAGGGGAAAGAGACAATGCATTAAAAAAGCACGATATAATACATGTACTCCAAGGCGGTAAGCCATCGAAACCTCTCTAGCAATTAGCATTACTACCTAGTAATTTTAACAATCAATCAGGTGCGTAGAATAAAAAAACAATAGCATATAAACAAAGAAGTACACAAAGACCAAAGCAATATATTAATTGATTCTCCAACCCACTGAACAAGATGTCCCCGTAAATGGCTATTCACTTGCGCCATTTGAGAAGTCACCATGCTTTGCAAGTAATTATTTTCGATTATGGAGATAACAAAAAAAATTTGAGGATACATAATAAGTAAACTAGATAATCATGTCAGAAACAGGGAAAGTAAAGAGGATCCAAGGTCTCACAATTTCCAGCAGTAGCACCAAAGATGATAACCTAGGAGAAGTCATTTGAGAAGTCACCATGCTTTGCAAGTAATTCTACTTGATGCCTTTATGGAGTATGTGTGTCTCACAGCCATTACTGACCAAAAAAGATTGATAAAGTCTGATGAAACTGTTAATATCACAAGACTTCTTAATTCCATTCCAGGTATGTCCCATTGGCTTCTTCTCTTAATTTCTTCTCCCATTTTTCTAATTACTAATCATTACACTATCATCCAATTTAACGACTTGATGCAGAAATTCACTTGGCACGACACATCACACAATGAAGCATATAACATTGATACTAAACTCAAACCACATGATTGGAAGAAATACGAAAATCCCGAATTCACCAAAACAACTAAAAAACGCAATTGAATTCAGTTTTACCATATACTAGCATCTTCTTAAAGCTGAAACCTACCTCGACTCATCCACACGCAATTAAATTTCATTTAGCACGAAAATGAGATCACACAATGAAGCATTACAACATTGGTAATCTCCTCAATCCTATAATCGTAACACAAATTCTAAATTCACCAAAAAACAACTAGAAAATGCAATTGACTTCAATTTTACCATATACTAGCATCTTCTTAAAGCCGAAACCTACCTCGGACCCATCCACATGCAATTGAATTTCATTTAGCATGACAAGGAGATCACACGAGTGAAGCGAGGGGGAGTGCAGGGGGTCTCGCAAGGGAAGGGTGGTGCGGGGAACATTTGTCATATTTTTTGTTTGGTTAAAAACGCACGATCGCAGAGATTAACTAGCAAATTTCCCGCCTAAAGGCTAATACAATTAAGACAAAGACCCAAAAGAAATCAAACATAAAAATAAAAACTAAACATAGTATCCAAAGCCAGAATTATAAAGCAAAGAATCGCATAGGTCAATTCTCCATATGAACCATATTAAATAACTTTCAAACATCAATTATGAGGTAAAAGCAAAGGCAAATGAATAGCAAACAAGACAGGCTCCTCGGCTAGTCTAATTCTCCATATGAACCATATTGGTGCAGAGGTTCAATGTTCACAATAGAGGCAAACATCGGGGATCGTCCAACTTCTTATGTAAATGAAGTCATACCTAATACAAAAGTTAAGCAAAATAATCATAATTGTTCGAAACCAAGAAAAAGTACCACAATAGATATCAAAATAAAAAAGCAAATCAAATTGATCCCTTTCGTCTTCAAGAATATTAATATTGAAAGCGGAACACTAAGCATAACCAAATTAACCGAAAACTAAGAATACCTAATGCAATTCACAAAGATTGAAAGCTATTGAATGCGAAAAGCATATTGAAGCACCACGATCGAACAAATAACTCCACCGAATCCGAAAATTAATATCTTCAAGTTACCTACAATCAAAAAGTATTAAAGAACAAAGAAGAGAAAGTAAGTCGATGTTTCCAAAATCAAGAAAAAGTAAAATGTTGCCCAAATTTTTTGTCATTAATCTCCAATCAAACCATTTTGACCAACTCGAGCAAGCAAAGAATCCTCAATTGATTACGAATTGAGTAAATCCAAAGTGTACGATGCATTAATTAACCAAAATTATGATTACAATCAAATCAAGATCAATATAAACTACTTAGCACAACTAAGTGATCAAAATCACCCGAAATTCGCCGCATAATCGTCCTCAATAAGTAGAAAGTAAGAGAACAAACTCCATTTTCAAAAACGATCAAGGACTATAAGTAAGCTCTTTATGCATATCAATTTAATTAATAAAAACAATAATAAGTAGAAAGCAAGCGAATTTGAAACTTAAAACCCTAGAAATCCGAACAATCAACCAAAATTTAACGAAATTACTTCACATGAAAAGCAATCTACCAAACTTAGCTTCTTGAAAACTCAATTAATCAAAAAGCTAAAAAAAAATCTCCAAATTTATCAAAAATCGATGTATGAGAAACCGAGCAAAGAAAGAGAAAGTTCGATACCGATTTAGGTTTTTCTCGTCCTCCCTTAGCGCACGCACTCCCTTCTTTGTTGCTCTCTTTTCGCCGAAAACCTAATGATAATTGAAACCCATAAAAATTTCATGAAAAAAATAGGATTTTCGTGGGTGATTAAGGCGATGAGAGAGTTTTGAAAAATTAGGGTTTTGGCTTGGGACAAATGCGGAGGATTTCGGCTCGAGAATCGAGCGAGGGAGAGAGTTCCCGATATCCTCACTTCTCTTCAAACGAGCGAGAAAAATGAACAGGCCCAACAAAATCATAAGGCCCAAGTGAGGAGAGGAGTGAGGCAATCTTTTTCTACTAGTGATTACCCGCTGCGGTTAAGAGAACCGGAGCGGTTTCCTATTAACCGATCTAGTTCTCTTAATGACCGCAGCGGTTGTGTTCCCAGGTTTCCCACCCAAAATTTCGAGGATTTACCGATTCGGTTCTCTTAAGGACCGCAGCGGTTGTGTTGTAACATATAGCGTTTTTTCCACTAGTGATAATGTAGCTCCTAAGAGTAGATTTATTTTGTGGTTAGCTCTTCATAACAGGCTGGCTACGGTTGATAGGTTGAGAAATTCGGGTGTAAATTGTGATACAATATGCTGCTTATGCAATTCTGAGGCTGAACTCAGCTCAACATTTGTTTCTTTCATTGTGAGTTTGCGGCTAAAGTTTGGTAGGGAGTTTCCTCAAAGCTGAATTATTCTAGTTCCAGAAGTAATTTTTAGAGAGTGCATGGAAACAGCAAGCAAAATGGTGAGGAAGAAAAGTGGGAAAATCTTTGTAATGTTGTTTACAGAATGTCTCTAATTTGGAGGCAAAGTGATGTAAATGTGCGTGGATGTCCTTTAGTTGAGTTTTACGGAAATTCAAGAATCTTTAAAGAAAGCAGATTGGATCTTTAAGGTTTTATTTAAGCATAAAGGATAGAACAATTCGATCTATACATAGTAATTCACGAATTGGGTCTTGATTCACTCTCAAACACAAAGTAATTGAGCAATCAATTTTAAATCTCAAACACAAAGTAATTAATTCAAGGTTTGAAAATCACAAAGAAGTCTGAAGATTTTCTCAAAGAAAATTAAACTCTAATTAAATCTCATAAATCTATTCTTACTAGTGCCAAAAATCAGCTATATATAAACACAACTAAACATAACCAATTATAACTAGTAAAGCTAAAAGATAACTAAAACCACGACACCCAACTAGCTCAAAACAAGTAAAACCTATCCTAAGTAAACTAAAACCACGACACCCAACTAGCTCAAAACAAGTAAAACCTATCCTAAGTAGATAGTAAAACCTTGTAAGCAAAAAATTTTGCTACTACTAGAACTCTAACTCAACCATAATCCTAACACACTTAAGATTATTAATCCAAGTAGAACTAGGACCACTAACTCAAATGCGATTAAAATTACAAAATTTACTCCTAACGTAACTAGGAGGTATAAGCCTACTAGAACTCGATTACACAAATCCTAAGATTTCTATTCTTAAGAGGGATAAGCTCTTCACGCACACATCATACTCCCCCTCGTAAGAAGAACTTGTCCTCAAGTTTCGTCTAGGCATGGTATCAAATCATAAGCATTAGTGAAACACAAACTCCCTTTCCAAGTAGAACTTGATAAGTGTCGACATTCTCATGATGTACAATTTGAAATGGACCTTCCTCCACCAGTTCTGCCTTCCTTTTTGAGTCTTAGTAGAGTTTTTGGGCAGCGAGAGAAAGCCATACATGATCCCCGACGCTAAATGGTGCCTTTTGACGAATTTGCGGTAGATGATCTTGTTTTCTTTTTGAAAGGAAAAAAAAACGCACAAACTAGGTGGTGAAGAAGAGGCACTCGGTTCGTTTCCCTTAACTTCTGTTTCACATGAAAACTTTGGAGGTAATGGAACCAAGTGAATCTTCTTGTTCCCAACTCGCATAGTATAGACGTTGCTTTCACCTTCATGACTAACTTTGCGATCAAATTGCCACGGCCTACCAATGAAAGGAGTATATGTGAAGCACTCATTGGTAGTACATCACACCATAATTCATCCGAATAGCTACCAATAGAGAGAAGGCAACTAGTGCTTGTTTTTTCACGTTTAAACCCGCCCCATCATTCAACCACTTAATCTTGTAAGGACACGGATGTTCCCTTGTAGGCAACCGCAACTTATCCACCATATCAGATGAGGCTATATTTGCACACGAGCCACTGGTAATGATCATGTTACAAGTCTTATTCTTCACTTTACATCTCGTATGAAAAATATTCTCCCTTTGTTCTCGATTCGGCGAGGATTCAACATTCAAAGCTCTCCTAATTACTCCCAAAAAGTTGGCATCATCTTTAGGTTTGCGTACTCCTCTTCTTCATCTTCTAAAGGTGTCAACTCTCCTTGTTCTTCTAAAGCATTGGCTTCATTGTATTGGATGATAGTTAAGGTGTGTCTGCTCGACTAGCAATATGTCCTCTCCCTAGGCATTTATAGCACATTCTCTTGTCTAAGTACTCTTGTTTTGGCAAGAACACTTTCGGTTTTTCTCCATTCTTTTTTTTTTCGTATTCGAACTAGAGTTACCCTTGAAGTTACTCCCATGAGAACCCTCCTCAAACCCACATTGTGAACTTTGAAAATATTTATAACTATGCTTTTGCTTCTCTTCCTTCGCGTGTGTCTCATATTTCTCCGCCAATTTGCAAGCTTCATCAAAAGTGAAAAATTGAGAAGTATCCACCTTTGCAGCAATGTTCTTAGAGAGCCACTTGATATATCTAGCAATTTTCAACTCCTCTCTTTCTTGCATGTTACAAATCATAGAAATTTTTTCAAATTCCCTAGTGTATTCGGCAACACTAAGGTGATCCTGCATCATAGAGGTTAGCTTTATAACTGGTCTTGCTCATAAGATCTAGGTAGGAATCGTTTCTTCATCCTTCTCTTCAATTCCTCCCAAGAAGTGAGCCTTTGAACTTCTCTATGAAGTTCCATAACTGATACGCTCAAGTTATACGATGTTTATATTATATTTTGGGTGCTTTTTGTTAAGAGTCTTGATCATAAGTGTTAACGTTTGCATTTTATTTAGCTCTTAGCGGAAGTTCGGAATTTTGTATTTTAATTATAGTTAAAGTTGTAAGTTCCGAGCTCCTAGAAGCATTAGTGTTTGGAACGACTCAACATCGTTATGCTTGCCAAGCGTCGCCACATGTTCCAATCAAGCATCGCCGCAAGCCGTAGCCGAGAATAACACCTAGCCCATCACGGCCGCACCAAGCTCTCGTGAGCATCGCCAAGTCAAAGACAAGCATCGCCCATGCGCGCGCGGCAAAGACCGCAAAGCCCGGGCGCCCGCCGGCTCTCGCCCCGGCATGCTCGCCCGGCTCGCGGCAAGCCGCCTCGCGAGCTAGGTCGCACCTCGCGACCCGCTTGCTCGCACCTCGCGACCGCCCGCACGGTGCGCACCCGCCTTGCCCGGCCAAATGTGCGGTAGGCGGAACACTCTTCGCACGGTGCGACCCGGACTCGCACCTCGCGACCCCCTAGGTCGGTCTAATTGTCGGCTGATTTTTGAGCTTTAGTATAAATACTAAACTTGATTTTTGGACCTAGGGGGCAGCGGCCACAAGGAGAGAGGGAGTCTCCAAAACTCCACTCCTCTCTTGTTGTCTTCTCTTTTAGTTTTTATTTTCTAGTTTAGTTTTTGTAGATTTCAATTATGGGATTGGCTTATGCTATGCCGATTATAGCTTGAACCGTTCTTGCAACGAGATTAATATGGAGCTTCAAGCATTATTGTAGAGATCTTTCCTCTCTATTTAGTTTCTTTGATTATGGTTTAATTTCTATGCTTGCTTTCTATGATTTTTGCATGATTATGCTAGGAACGTTACTAGTTTGATTGTGTAATTAATCTAATGCTAGATTTAAGAATAGAATCGGATTGTTTTATTCTTTTATCAATTGGTAGCAAACTAGGAGTAACTTAGATGCGAGATCGTCTTGGTTATTTCTTAGGGAAATTGAATCAACTGTTGAATGTTTATCGCTTGTATGACGTTAGCGAGGTCTATTGGTTCTCTGTGTTTATTGCCGCTATTGGATTGAACTTAGACGCCATCGGACTAGGTTATCCTTTAGTTAGGGGTTTTATAGTCACGCTGATCGTGCTATTCAACTAAGAATAAGGAGAACGCGAGATTAATTCTCGACAATAGATAATTATGGAAATAATTAGAGTGGAGGTTCAAGGATCGATAATGAATTGAAGTGTATGTTAATCGGATTCAAGATCTTCCCATATTGATTTCTCATTTTGTTTATATGCTAGTTAGTTTTAGTTTGTTCGTAAATCTACTTGAAACCCCCCTTTGTTATTATTATTAGGTTTCTTGGCCCTTAGCTTAATCTAGGTTTTGAATCACGCTAAGTATTAAACTCGTCCCTGTTTCCCTGTGGATACGACCCCTACTTCCATTATACTATCTTAGTGTAAAAGAGAGTAGGAGAAATTTTATCTTTGGCTAGGGATCGCGGTGCACAACGACACATCCGCGACCGCCCAATAACCAAACTTTCAAACCATAAAGAAGCATACTTTGTGAGTTTTAAAGTAGCCACCTTGAACCTTTTTTTTATCATCATACCCTTTATAGTCAAATTCACTATCAAGCCTTCTAACCTAATCTTAAAAAATTTCTGGATCAACGTCTCCACTAAATTCCGACAAATCAAGTTTCAAACTTCGATCTTCATCATAAAGCCTATTTCTCACAAGTGGTTGTCGAACCGAATGCTCTGATTGGTCGTCATGATCAAATTCATACAAAACATCATTCGGATCCTTTCTCCGATGCACCATGTTTGCAAAAAATAGTGATTCTTTGCTCAGGCTTGTTGTTGCGCTCTTCCCGACTCTCCTTTTGCTCTTGATTGCTCTTAGTAAGTTCATCAAAACGAGCATCTATCTTAGCAAAATTAGCATTGATATCACGTAAAGTCTTAGGCCAATCTTCACCACCTGCTATCCCAATTCCTACGCAATGAAGAAACCCAAAACTGTTTGAATCTGGACGAGCGCACTATAAGTTTTTTCAACTTTCTTTCAACCAGCTCTGATACCAATTTGATGTGGATGTGGATGTACTTTAGTTGAGTGTTACGGAAATCTAAGAATCTTGAAAGAAAGATTGAATCTTTAATGTTTTCTTTAAGTATAAAGGATATAACAATTCGATCAAACACAAAGTAATTCACGACTGGGTCTTGATTCACTCTCAAATACAAAGTAATTGAGAAATCAATCTTAAATCTCAAACACAAAGTAATTGATTCAAGGTTTGGAAATCACAAAGAAGTCTAAAGATTTTCACAAATAAAATTAAACTCTAATTTAATGTCATAAATCTATTCTTACTAGTGCCGAAAATCACCTATATATATATAAACACAACTAAACCTAAACCAACTATAACTAGTAAGCTAAAAGATAACTAAAACCCACGACTCCTAACTAGCTTAAAACAAGTAAAACCTATCCTCAATAGGATAGTAAATCCTAATAAGCAAAAAAATCTACTACTACTATAACTCTAACTCAACCATAATCCTAACACACTTAAGATTATTAATCCAAGTAGAACTAGGACCACTAATCCAAATGCGATTAAAATTACAAAATTTACTCCTAATAGAACTAGGACTTGTAATCCTACTAGAACTATGATTACACAAATCCTAACAGAACTAGGATTTATGTTCTTAAGAGGGATACGCTCTTCAAGCACACATCACAAAGAAATAGTAAGATATTTTGTAATGTGACTAAAGATCATGAGGTAGTCATTAGAGATATTTTTTTTAGAGTGGCAGTTAGATGCAATGAGGAGGATAGGATTAAGATGATTGTGTAATCCTTAGGGTGGTTAGCTTTTGTAATCACTTTTCTTTTTGGTAATATAATTTTTTCATTTGCCCAAAAAAAGTTATATAAACTGAAATAGCAATTTTTTTTAAAAAAAAAAAACTCCAGGATTTTTATTCGCATTTAGGTTAATGGTATAGAAGAAAATTAGAATAAAAATAAATTCTATAGAAATACACATTAAATATTGAAAAATATAAAATGAAAAATTACAAAATTATATATACTTACATGCAACATCAAAGATCAACCAAATTTTTAATTTTCTAATTTGTGATCCACAAATTTCATAGCTTCAAACTTTAAACTTGCACTTTTCAAATCCGACTCAATGATTTCTTTGTTCTTCAATAGTCGAAGTTGCATGCATTATCCACAGACTTATCTCCCACCAAGCAAACCCTTGATTCAATTGATGCATCAAAACATTGGAATCCACCGACATGTATGTGCTTCAGTTTTTCAAATTTCATGTTTTTTGGAAGACCATTGGGACCACTCAAAAAATTTGTTGTGAAGAGGAGAGAGAATACATAATCATAGAAGCATTTCAATGAAAGTCCCAAAAAAAAGGCCAAATAATTGAATTTGGATGACAAATAACACAAATACAAGATCAATGGTACTCGTTTTTATGGAAAGAAAAGTCAAAGGATGAGAAATATGACTGTGATTTAGAGTGTTGTAGTTTATTTTGGGACTCCATTGATTGTAGAAATTTAAGAGGAATGAATGAAGATGAGTATTCGGGTATGATTGAAACTGGACGGTTTGTAGAAGTAAGCATGCATTTCAATGCTAAAGAGAAAAAATGATGATTGAATCTGATAGGTTATTGGAATGTGTAACATCTTTATCAGTTGGTTTTAAAAAAACATATATGAAGGTTTCTGATATGAGAATTAATGAAATTTAATAGAAATGTTTAAGAAATCGATCCATTACATTCAACTTATTATAATTGATTTTGTTCGGAAGCAAGATAAGTTAAAATAAATAGTTCGAGATAATATAATACAAGTTTAGATAATATAATATATGTTGACATAAGATGAGTAAAGTTAATATACGATAAGATAATTTAGATAAAATCCAAGTACCTCTAATAATTTTCTTATAATAAAGTTATAAGTTGTGAAAATATTAGATTGTTTCGGATTTAAAAAAAAAGTAAGTTCAAATACTATAGGGTAAGTTCGGATAAATATATATAAGTACAAGTGATATAAATATAATTTCAAGTAAATGAAGATAAGTTATGTTGAAAGGACCCTGAGTTTAGAAATATATTATAACTATTCATATTATTCTTTTAGAATTAACGTAGCAATGAGCTATTTGAAATGTCTAATTACATATTATTTTTACAAATAAATTTGTTTGGTAAGTTTTTATATCTTCTACTACATTCAATAGTTAATTATATATATTATATGTAACATTGTCATATAATATTGATATAGCTCGAGAAAGATTACGTGCAAAGAAATAAACTACCACAAGAAAGTAACTCGATGCTACCAACTTACATAATACCTTTAGTGGATGTATCTAACAGTAAGACATTCTTTTTACCTTATTTTTATAATTTATAACGTATATATTTTTAGGTGCTCTTCTAAGCAATTTACTTTCTCAAACAGGGTTGTCAAATGTTTCGTTTGTTTATAAACAAGCTGGGCAAGTCGCAAGACGAAAAAGAAAGTGTATGCTAGAATATAAGCGTGGAAAGCGTGTTTTTCCTGTACAAACTAACAAGGAAAATGAAGAATGCATTAGCATACAATCAACTCTATTGAGTTGTCTTTCAAATGGTATCAAAAGAAAAACACCATATATTAGTTCTTTTTGTATACATTAATTATTTAAAAACAATTTACTTATTACTATAGTTTAACTTAAACTTTTGTAGTTTGCGCACAAACTATATCAATCAATTTATTTAAGGAAAATTTGTGAGAAACAAGCTTATATAAGCAACCTTTTGTCAGAATAAACCTTTTAAATTTTTTTTTGTCATGAAAAACCTTAAACAAATAACATTATCAGAAGAAACCTGATGACGTCACTCCGACGTTGACCATATATTCCGGCATTGACTCGAGTTAATGATGTGAAATATTTGCTAGAAACAACCTTTTTACAATGCCTTTTTTGTCGGATGCAACCTTTTATAAATTTGTTTGCAAATTAAAACCTTACACTAATTTTTTTTGTGAGATCAACCTTACCTAGTTTCTCAACGTTGAAAAAGTCATTTCCCACATTGACCGATGAGAGTGGCACATGACCCTTTTTTTTGTTTCCACCCTTTTTCCGAGTCACCATACAAACTAACCTACTTCGTTCTCTTTTTGCTATTTGTGATTAGGAGTGTGTACCGATCTGGACGTGAACGGAATTTGGAATTTTTCTAGACGGGGACCGGAATTTTTCCAGGTTGGTCCAGTTTGAACTGTTGGACCGGAATCTATATTTTTTTAAGATATATTTTTTTATTTTATTTAAACATATTTATAAATTAGATACATTAATATATAATAATTTTAATAAGAATAATCCTAAAGATAATAAATAGGAGGTTTTAAACTTTCTAAGTTACTACTTTTAAAACTTTTTTAAATATATATATTATTTTTACTAAAAAAACGAAAATTCCGATCCACCTGGTCAGGATGGAATTTTCAGGGTTTAGGACAGGACCGGAAACCCGGAATAGGGATTTTATGTGGACCGAGGACCGGACCGGAATCTTCGGTCTGTCCAGCCCAAATTCCGATCCGACCTTGGTCTTTGCACAACCCTATTTGTGATATACCCTTTTTTTCTTCTCTTATCCAAATCCTCCAAAAATTCTTGGTTTTGCAATTCAAGTTATTGCAGTCTCAATACAAGCACAGTCCACGTCGAAAATGGCTTAGTCAACACCGAAAAAATTAGGTAAGGTTTCATTTCGCAAAAAAAATTTAGTATAAGGTTTTAACTTGTAAAAAAATTATAAATGTTGTTTTCGGAAAAAAAAAAAACTATTATAAAAGGTTGTTTTTGGCCAATTTTTGATTTAGTCAATGCTTGGGAAAATATTGGTCAACTCCCTAAATGACGTCATCGGGTGTCTTCGACAAAGTTAATTATGTTTAAGGTTTCTCTTGACAAAATTTTGTTTAAAAGGTTGTTTCTCATAAAAGCTTCTTTCAAAAGGTTGTTGTCGACAAATTTTTCTTTTATTTAATGAAATTTATATTAGTTATTACAACCTCATGGAAAATTCAGATTTTTAACATAATTTATAGATTTTTCAAATGTTATACAAGAATCTATATCGTCGATAAGTTATGACAATCCTATCATAAATGAGGAAGCGAAATTAGGTAGACAAAAGAGAAAGTATCTTCTTGATGAAAGGAAGAACAAAAACCAAGATCATTGTCAAGGTACAATTTACTTTACTTAGAAATATTTTAATATACTTCCTGTTTTGACATGATTATGCAATAAACAATTAGAAGAATCCATGTTCTCATCAAATATATTTAATTATTTTTTAATTGCTAAAAAAGTAATCAAATTAAAGTGGATATAAATATATATGGAGAAAGTAACTTTGTATATGGTTATGTTAAATAGTATTAATTTATCAGATCATGTTATATGTCAAGACATTTTAGCAATACATCTAAATTTTTAGGAACTTTCTTGACATATTTTGTTATTTGTTGTTTTATATATTAGGTTTTCTTCAAGTTATGACAACCAGTGGTATATCTCGAGAAGCTCTTTAAGTGACATCTCAAATGGTAGGTTCCAATGTAATAGAAATTTATTCTATATACTTTATATTTGTTATTGCTAACCACATGGAAAATTCATATTTTTTAACATAATTTTCGGATTTGACAAATACTATACAAGAATCTATATTGTTAATAAGGTATGACAATCCTGAGATAAATGAAGATGTAAAATTAGCTAGACAAAAAGCGAAAGTATGTTCTTAATGATAGGAGGAACGAAACCAAGATCATTGTCAGGTACACTTCACTTCACTTTACTTCAAAAATTTGTTACGGCTTTATCTTGAAACAGTCGATAATGGAAAAGAATACATCATCAGTTAATTCTCCTACAAAATAGGGCTATAGCAACGCTCTTTTTATGCAACAGTTTTTTGACGTTGCTTATATCATAGCTATTGCAATGTTTAAATAATTATTAATTTGAGTGGACTTTGACTTTGAAAAAACGTTGCTATAGAAAACCTATTCAACAGTTATATATTATGACTATTTTATTGCAACGTTTTTAGTTTTTTAATATTTTGATGAGATATTGCACATGTTTTTTTGTCAATCATCTTAAACAAGTTAAAAATAAAAAAAAATTAAAAATAGGTTTATTAAAAAATTTCAATAGAGCGCTTGTTTTGTTTTCCTCCCACTTTTTTTCACGATTTTGTTCACCTCAAAACCCTTTGAGATACTTTCTTCCCTGCTCTGCTTTTTGGTTCTCTTTTGCCCCTCCTCGTCGTTGTATTTGATCTTTTCGCAATGTACCTTGAAATTAAAAGAGTTTATTTAATGCTAATTATAATAATTGGCTTAATTACGTATTTAATATTCTTATTTTATTTGAGTTTTTATATTAATTTTAATGAGTTATATTTAGTAATCCGATGTTTGATTTTGTTTTAAATGTAGTCATGAAATGTAAAATGTTATGTTTGTAATTATTTATGATTAATTATGTTTTGAGTTTATTTACCAAAAATTAAGATGAGTAGTATTTTTGCTTTAAAAAAAAGATATTTGGAAATCTCAAACCCCAACTCCTCCTTTATGGGTTAGATTGAAGATCCAAACCCCAGAACCCGCCTCTCACCCAAACCCCAAAGGCCAGAAACCTCTCTCTCTCTCCTCCCGTGAAACCCATCCGATCCGTCTCTCTCACGCTCACCTCGTTGTCGCCTAGCGTGTTTCCCGATCTCGTCGGTGTTTTTTTTTCTTGTGCGTTGTTCTCTCTTCTCTCCCTTTCTCTTCATTTCTTGTTCTTTGTGTTGTTATGCGCTGTTGGTGGTCTTTGTTCCTTCCCCTGCTCGGGTTATTCTCTCTTCTCTCTCTTCTGCGGTCAGTCGCTCTTTGCCACCAACCGCCATTGAGTCGCTGGTGTTGCTGCCAGATTGTTGCCGTTGTTGTGCACTTGTGCTCGACCCGCCCAATTTTCCGGCGGTGGTGTTGATGGTTGTCTGCCGCTTCATCTTCTCCCCCTTTGTTCTATGAGGTACAAACGCATGTCCTCTTCATCTTGTTTTGCTAATTTGAGGAATTTAAATTCAGTATTATGTGGATATGGATGTCTGGTAATTTTCTAATAATTCAGTCTTGATTTCTGTGTAAGTTGCATAAAGGATTATGATTGGTGATTGAATTATGACTCTGTTTCGTGAAACCTTATTGTTCCTTTTAGATTTTATATAGAACTCACTACTTGATACATATCTCAGTTGATTGAATTAGTTTGTGAGAGTTAGTTATGGAATGATTGTGTGATGAGTTGATTTTTAGTTTAGCATATAATCTGAATTTTGGTTTTGATGTTGCGGTTTGGTTTTCTAGAAGAAAGGAATTTTAGCTTGGAGAAATTTGACATTACTTAGCTAGTTGTGAAAGAATTAGTATGTGGGTGTGTATTTTACTAATCTATTCATAGTAGTTATGATGTAAGATTTGTTAGAGAACTAATTTGATTCATATTTGTTGAATAATATTAAGTTAGCTAAGTTAGTTCATGTATTAGTATGTTAGATGTTACTACTCTTACTTTGAGGAGAAAGTCTAATCAATAGTTTGTGGGTATTTTTGTTTTATTAGTGTAGTGGGTTTAGAAGCAAATGACGTTATAAGTTGCGAATAGTATCTCTTACTAAAGAATTTTACAATAGCAAAAGCCTATTTTACTAAAGAATTGTAGATTACTTAACTATTCGGTCACCAATTGTTCATCTTTTTGAAGTTTCTCATTCTTCGTCGAGCCGTTTAATTGGGTTTTGAATTCGATAGGGTGTGAGGTTTTTCCTTCTTTTGTGTTGGAGCTTCCAGCGGGCGATTCCTCGTATGATTCGAATACTTGGGAAGTGATGAGATTGTTTGTAACATGAAGAGGTTTAATTTTTAAAAGCATCTATTTTTTCTATTTATTGGTTTTGAGAGTTTTGATTGATTATTTAACCAACTATGAGTATCTTTTGTGCATTTGTTTGTTGATAATTATGATTCGAAGTTTATTTTGTGTTCAAATAGCAATTTTCTCAGTTTACTACTCATGTTCCCGCATTTTTTCACTTAATTGCACTCCAATTACTAGAGATCCATTCTTACACCTTACTATGATGATCTTGGTCCCTCAAAGGAACTCTTTGAGTCCTCTAAGGCAAAATTGGATGTCTCCTACACCAACATGCACTAAAGAAGCTAATGGGTCCATCATAACTTGTATGTTAACTCCTCCATGTGTGAATTTATTTCCTTGACATCGTTAGATTTAATGTTTGTTTGAGATTGTGAAATTCATGAGGGAAAATAGTAAGTGTGAGAAACTATAGATGTGTTGAAATAAAAGTGCAAATGGAGGAACATTAGTTATATGTTTTCTCTTATTTACCTAATTTACAAATTGAACAATGTGAATTTCTTTGATTTATTAGAGTGTGTTAATTTCCCTAACTTACTATCGCTATTTGCCTTCTATATTTGGTCACCCCTCCATGGGAAGCGTGGTAATGTGCTTGATGCATTCTAATGTTGTTAGAAGTTAATATATGACCTATTATCTTGCTATACTAACATTGTAAATCCTCACTATTTTTAGGTTGCAGTATGGGTGGAAACATGGTTTTCAAGGAGACGTTGAAGAAAGATAAGAGATAGAGATAGGCGGGCGCAGTGAATCCAGCGGACTGCAGTTCTTCATATTAATCTCTAAGAAGGTTTTTTTGCTTCTTTTTTCTTGTAGAATTCTTGATTTGTAATATGTATACTTTATTATGTTAAATGTATATTAATGTAGTTGTTGTTATTATTAGTTTTCATATAATTAGGCAATAAGTCCATAATTAGGCGAGATCTTATTTGTGGATTGTGCTTCGAGAGTTGTTTGTATTCCTTTGTTTTGAGTTAGCATTTTCGATCCGCTAGTAGCTGTTAAGTAATGCAAAGGTGCCTTACTGCCTGGTATGTTCTTCATTCTTGGTGTGTTCTTGTCAGGTCAACTCTGTTGTGTGGTTTTCACTTGTTGTTTTTCTATTTATCATATTCTTTCATTTTAATTACATGCATTAATTTTCCTAATATATTGACTATTATTTTTCCTTGTTTTTTACATGGAGATGAGATAGGGAGATTGGTAGATAAAAGAAGGGCAAGGAAGGGCATAGATTGAAGTTCTTTTGGGTGATTTTGGACAAATAAATTAAATACTAGATAGATTCTAAATTGCTTGAACTATTAGTTCTTTTTGGAGATTCATTAGTCATTGATGTATTTATATTATAACAATGGTTTTTGTTATTAGAATGATTGTTATGGATATTTTGTTTTAATATTAAGTAAAACTTAATTTGAAATAAATGTTTTCTTTTTGTAGTAGTTGGATATATTGGTATAGTATTTTCAATTTAGTGAGCTCTTGAATAAACGCGTATGAAATCATTGCTATAAGCTCACATTAAAGTGTCGCGGTAGCTATATCAAGAACTATTGGCATAGACATAGAAAGCATTTGCAATATTAGAGCAGAAAGTTGTCATAGACTGCTGATAGTGTTGCTATAAATAATAAAAGTGTTAGCCTAAACTATAAAAATGTTGCTTGAAATCCTAAATAATTGTTACTAAAACTTAAAAACTATCGCCTTAGATATAATAAAATTGTTGGCAAAAGTTAAAAATTGTTGCCTAAGAAAAGCGTTGCTAATGATAACTATGGCAACAGTTTTATAAAGTTGTTGCCCTAAGGCATCATAACTGCTGCTATAGAGTTATAGCGGCTAGGGGTGTTCATAGTTGGGTACCCGATTTTCGGGTACCTTAAATGCAGTAGTAAAATAATCAGGATCTGACCCGAAAACCTGTACATAACCAGGCACCCGATTATTCCTGGCCGGGTCATAGGGCCTACCCGGATCTAATACCAACAAGAGACTTGCCTCTTGTAATCTTCTTTACAAATTACAACTATCACCCTGCCATGTACAATTCAAAGTTCTCTATCAGCAATGAAACTCAAAGGCAAATTATTCCCCTCCACTTTGAGTAAATTACCTACAACTTGTTAATATCAATTATCACATCATTCATCAGATATACAAAAAAAAAATCAGCAACAATTGAAATGTTGAATGCCTGAATCACAGTAGCATTTATATTCAGCAACAATTCAATATGAGTTGAGATTAAAATATCCAAGTTACTACTATGGAGGTGCATGCGATGGCTAGATGTTGGGGGCGCTTAGCTCGCTTCAATATAGTGAAGAGGCAGGGAAGGATTTGTTGGTTGTGGTTTATTTTGTGCGGTGCGGCTAAGATGAGGGTCTCAAAGAGTTAGGAGTAATAGAGTCAGAAAAATAAACCTATTTGATAAGTAAGTCGATACAGTGAGATGTGAGAAAAAAAATCCAAAAAAGTTTGGGTACTCGGGTACCGGTTAACACTAAGTGCGCCCATTACCCGGCCCGGTTCATGCCCTTATTTTCGGGTGGGTACCCGGCCCGCTAAAAATGGAAAAATCAATTTTATTACCCGGTTTTTGTTGCGGGCTTGTTGGTCGTGGGTCGGTAATGCGAGTCGGGTTTTCTTGAACACCCTAATAGCGGCGCCACCTATTGGCAACGCCTATATAAATTCGCCGTTATGGAGTCTGCGCAACATTTAATGGATCTTTCCCAACACATTTAGGCCGTTGTTATAGCCCTATTTTGTAGTAGCGGCCTCGGGGCACTAGGATGATACCTAGAAAAATACGCTACTATAAAACAGAAATATTATCAATTGTTCTACGTATTACTAAATTTCGATCGATTTGTTAAATCAAAATTCTTATTACTGAATTGATTGTCAATCTACAAAGGTCGCTTTTAAAAATGTTTTCCAAAACATTGTTGCAAAACATATTTTTGCCATATGGCAAACTATCTTAAGTATTTCCGATTTCAAGATTGAGCATATAAAACGAGAGAATAATTCAATCCCCGACTTCTTAACCCGTGAATTTCTTACAAAATGCCCGAATAGACAAAAGATAAGGAGAAGTCTCAACCTCCTTCCGAAAAAAACAATATGCACCACCCAAAAGCCAATCAAAACCTTATGCACGGGCAAGCCTGGAATATGGAGAGTGAAACCTCCTCCATCGACAGAACCCATGAAGTTCAAGAATGGCTCATTCCATTTCGAGCATCCTTCATCTATCTTAAAACACTCCCAATTGCTTCAAGCCTTCCAAAACTCTATGCAAAACCATGGAAGCTCGAGCAAAACGGCTTATAGAAGGTAAAACTTCCGCAGTGAAAATACTACGGCATTTCAAAACCATAGGTAGGAGAATCTTCTCTCAAAAAACCTCGTCAAAAACAATTTTTTAAAAATAAGGCTTCGAATATTTTGTTAAAAATGCTTTTCAAAATATTATAACAATTTCACATGGGTATCACGATGAAGATCCATATGTTTCAATTCAAAAAGTCTTTGGAAAAACCTGGTTCTATAAACCATGGGACCGTACTAAGACAAAGCGAGTATTACCGACAATCCTTGAAGTCACTAGCTCCGTTGAATTTAAACACTTCTTTTACAATAATGAACAAGTGAGCCCTCATACTCGAGCATCAAGATCCTAAAGGTTCCGGTCCTCACGATCGAATCAAGACCTCTCAAAATATAAAGCCTTCCCCCATAAGTTTCAATAACACATTCCCATATTATTGTAAAACCTTTAATTATTTGGACTACCAACAAGCATGATTCTCCACTTTCCTCATACAAAATATTGATTATCCCATTCAGTTAATCTACTTCAACACTAAAACCATACAGACTAGAAAAATTGCCATCTTGGTTTACACAATGGTGGAAATTCTATGGCTCATCTACTCAAACCTGCACCAAGAAGTTGCAAGCGACCTACACTTTCCGAACCCAATACAAACCCTCAAATATCGAAAGGCGTTTTCGTCTTATGTTTATTTACTATGAAGTTCTACCTCTCTTGGATATGTCGGTGGTTCCTTGAAATTAACTAAGACATGGAGTGAGGCATGGTGCTCCAAAGAAAATTTAAACCTAGATGGTGGTCAAACTTCAATGCACCACGCGTCTATCCCTCGAACCAACCATCAAAGAATGGTCAAAGAAAAATCAGAACACAAGTATCGTGACATCGGGGCTAGAACAATCTCGTTCCTAGCCGGAAAGCACAAGCAAATTCCATTTTCGATCAGCAAAGACCCCATAAGATTATGCACTGGATCCTATGACAGCTAGCAACTATTATGCCCGAAGTCCTCCGTAACCCGGACATTGAAACAACATGCGACTCTCCATCCACCTCATGACATATGAAAGAAGATCTTGGTTTTCGAATTTCTTTAAAAAAACGAAAAGGGGAATATCAATAATTTCAGCAGCAACAGTGTAAACCGCAACAGTAAGTTCTTCAAAGCAAGAAAATCATACAATAGTTTAGAACAACAACAAACATTCCCTGTTATGACTATTAATGAATTGTGATACATGCAGACATTATCATTCATTTTTATTTTATTTATTGATACATGATACAAGTGATGCTAATCGGGATACATTGAAATCCATAACATGTACGCTTATCATATTCTACCTATTTTAATCATAACTATAGTATTTGTCAAACCTCAATTTAGTGTTTTAAAGATTATGCTTTTGTTTTCTAGAAAACTATTGGGGTATAGGCGACCCTATGTGTGCGTGTGAGTTTTTGTGGAGCGCAAATGTGGTTCAAAAGAACGAGTTAATAAACGTAACAAATTAGGCAAACCCAAATTCTTAATGTGTTGTATGTAAGGGATGGTCCAACTCCTTTTTCTTAGACGTCCACCCCATCTTATTGAGGATCTCGTCAAGAAGAAACATAGTAAAAGCAACCATTTCTTGGAGAATATAAGACCATTCAATGTGATGTATTCTTTTACATCTATTGGGGTAGAATTGTGACTTCAACAAATCAAGGATGTGGACCATACAAGTACAAGAATGGTGGACAAAATCATCACTTGATAGGCGTCTCTCTGCCCTAATGATGGAGCGCCTAAATTCTCTTAACTATATACAAAGCATTTTTCGCACGCTATGCGTGTGTGTCATATTAACGTTCTTTTTCTCGCTTAGATATTCATCGTTATTACAAATTTTTTGATTCGATCGAATAGACATTTATAATTATTTTTAATATTCTAATATATTTTTTAAAAATAAATGTTTTCGTTGGTTTTCTTAGCTATTTGTTCACCATTATTCAAATATAGTATCAAGAGAAAGAAATATAAAACATAAGAAAGCTTGTGCTCAAATAAAGTGGAAGAATTTGTGTATCGTTTCACCTGGTTCAATCGTTGAATATTAATAAAGTGGAAGAGTTTAATTTATATAATACGTATTACCAAAAATAATCAATATTTAGGTTTTAAAATATTATAAGTATAATTATTAATATGAAATTTATGTTTTTAATTTTTCTCGATTGTGTCAATTAAGTTATATTATCAATTTAATTTTTGATCGAGTTTTTCACACATATGTAAGAAGAGGAAATTATTCTCCTTAATTTAATATTTAATTGAAATTTCAAATTTAATTCCATTGTTAACTTGTTCAATATATATGGCAAGTAGGAAAAAGAAAAGATTATTTTATATATATGGCAATTTAAATTCATTAAGGGTATATCCGATATTTTGTGAATGTAACACTATCTTCCTCCCTCTTCACTTATATAATGGAGATATATGACCTTGAGGAAGTAGTCAAGAACAGAAAACATGGTGTTAGGTATTATACTATATCAATTACTATAAATACCATCACTTATCCTATTCATATAAGATTAACCGAATAATTGTTTTCAAGACAATGACAATTGTTTTTTATAGTAACCAAGTGCCTCGGATCAAACCCGGACAAGTTTGAAAATAGTTTAGTTCCC
The DNA here is from genome assembly GCA_947648045.1 of Beta corolliflora. Classification (NCBI taxonomy): domain Eukaryota; kingdom Viridiplantae; phylum Streptophyta; class Magnoliopsida; order Caryophyllales; family Amaranthaceae; genus Beta; species Beta corolliflora. Next base: position 134,597 of record CANSZD010004285.1, read on the forward strand.
GAATCGCAAGAGATATGATTGATCAAAATAACCCTCTAGTAAAAAGTTTTAGGATGGCGAGAGCACTTGCTTAAAACACATATGAGTAAATTATACTGCCTTTGTTGATGTTTCCTCCTGTTAAGACGCCTGGCCCCTTTCTCTCCCCTTAATGAGAGAAAGAACCACGATTTTTCACGTAGACTAGAGAGAATCAATACTAATTGATGAACTGATTTATTATTAATACTATGAAAAAGTATTGATGACAATACTAAAGTTTATAAAAAAAAGATACAGGGCCAATTTTAGCGAATTTAGATCGAGGAACATGATAGGGATACGCAATTATTGGAGTAGTGAGATGAAAATGTGGAGCGTTTGCCATTTATACAAAAAGCAAAGATATTTTTTAAATTGGGCCCTTTCAAATAAAAACCAAAAAATTTAGGCCGGGCGCCCCGCATCTTGCCCACCCCCTTCATAAATGTGCATTTGAGACTTATTGGACAAAGGGAATCGATGGGAGAACTTATAATCTTCCAACAACATCGAAGTTGTTGTTCTTATTGTTAGAGATATTGATAGAGAAAAGAGACATAATAGTTGAAACAAAGGGGTAGACTCAAATCTATTCATGAACTGCATCCCTTTTATCTCCCTATGCAATATCCATTAGGTATTTCCATACGAAAAGATGGGTATTGAACTGATGTCATGCATAAGAGATAAGATACCATCGATTAAGCCTACAAAGAAAATAGATAGACTTATGATGCGTGAATTCTTTGCGTATCGATTCCAAGATCGTGACAATGAGGCTGATACCATCTTGCTTTCTCGAAAGTTGTTACAGCAATTAGTAGTTGATGGGTACACCATGATTGAGGCCGAGAGGTTGTCATTTATAAAGAGAAATCAAGAAAATTTAAGAGAAGATAATGTCAAGAACCTACAAGATGTTGCAATTAGAAGTGATATAGAAGGTTCTTCCATTAGCAGTTGTGTAGTTATAACATCCTCATTCTACTGGGGGCATAGCTACATGAGAGAGAATTATCAAGGGATGCAATGGCCATCTTTAGGTAGTATGGATATCCATATATTTTCATAACATTTACATGCAATGCTAAATTGCCATAAATCACATGATTTGTTAAAAAAAGAGGAATCAGACCTCAAGATAAACCCGACATCATTTCTGCGTAGTTTTCAAGATGAAACTCGACTCGGCTAATAAAAGATATAAAAGATGACGAGATTTTCTACGGGTAAGGGGAGGTAAGTTTTGGTCTTTGATCCTATAAAAGTTGTACTTCGTAATAACTTTATTATCCCTCCGTCCCATACAAAGATTCGAACACTTGTCGTGGACACGTAGTTTAAGGTGATAGGATTGAGCGCGGTTAGTCAAATGTTATTTTTATTTAAAAGTAGATGATGTGTTTGCAATTTTTATTAGTATGAGAGTAGTTTCAAGAACTTTTATCGATAAAAAGTAGAAGAAGTGCCTTAAAGATGCTGCAGTTGAAATAATATATTAATGGTGCGGCCACGCCAAAATGAAAGTTGCTCAAACTAATTCGACAAAACATAAAAGTTGCGCCTATTCCTTTAATCGGATGTAGTATTTTTTTTTATAAATTTATTTTTATGATTATTGCGATTGTACACATTAGAGTTTCGAAACGTGGATTGCCTCATGCTCATATATTACATTTCAGCCAAAATGATTTCCCGTTTCCTCATTGGAGGAAACGTAAAATAAAGTTTGCGGGTGGAGGTGGCTATTTTTTCCAGTGAAATAAACGACTTTACCCGAGTTAATGATTTTCCGGTTTCTTTCACCTTCTTCCTTGGCCCACGCTCTTCAAATTCGGCCAACATTAGTGGAAAAAGCCCATCCGATCCAAATCAAAACCGGCAAGCACCGCTCCTTTTGTCCGAATGGGGGTGGGCTACTTGACAGTGAACAATGATTAACTTAATCCGGCCCTCGGATCGATTAATCATTTATCGCATCGATTTTGGGTCAAAATCGAGTGTTAACAAAGTTGACTGCTCCGGTTTTCACCCAAAACCGCATAGTCGATTGACCACCCCAAAACCAATTTTTTTTTTTTTTTTTTGCATTTTTTCATTATTAATCGATATAAAATCAATAGTATATATCAATACTCATTTTATTAAAGCATATTTTGCTTAATTTCAGCATAGCAAAAATAATTAGATACATAAATATATTAACTGCAATCTTGAACCATTTTCATTAAAGCAACAATGAGAAGAGTCTCTTTAATCCATCTAGATGTTGCTAGAAGACTTAAAATGATATGTTCCCCAAGACCCTAAACCCATCGACCATCCGTGAGCAACCCCCCATCGGGATAAACACCACTTTGCTTCTTACCACACCCGTAGAAAGATCGAACAGCACAAAATTACAAATTTCGATTTAATCTTTGACATAACAGGAAGTCCCATCATATAGAGAGCAGTACTGAAAATATATAATGCCTGAAGTCAATTAGCATACCCAAAGATAACTGGAGCTTTTGCAATTGAAGAGTTGTTACTACTCGATGAGAGATGTAATACATCTTCAACAAGCTGACCCGAACTTGATGTATCCTCAGAAAGTGTACTGGACATTGTAAGGGCATGACTGAGCTGGAACTTTTACAGTTTGCTTGCGTGTGCATACCGGTGGCTGCAAGTCAGAAGCTTACTGGTGTTTGAGTCATCTGGCGTTACTCGTTGAGATTCTTATCCTGCATAATAGATGCCCCACATGACCAAGGAGCACCTGCCAATCAATCACGTGCTAACGCTGTTACAAGTATTAGCAGATATAATGCACAGAAAGGCCAACTAAGTTTTTGATGTATCATAGTGAGTGTATAGCATAGTGTTAAATCAAAGAACCAGTAAGATTACCTCCCCTTTAAAGTACCAATGACAGAAGTATCACACTATAAATTGTTGAATATTTTAGCAACAGGAAGTTAAGCAGACAGATTTTACTCATATCATGGCTAGATGGTGATAATACTTACTTTGTCCATTCTTTTCCTAAGTTTCTTTTTAACAGCTGAAGGTTATCTTGTTCAATCTGTTTGATGAGCTTCTCAATTAAAAAGACGGCGGTCTGGAGGGCCAAGCACTGAAACATCAATCATCCGTTTCCGGTATTGACATTGGCCTGCTTCACCATCATAGTCGCTGCCAAACAGAAACACCCTTGACCTTTGATAGGTTGGTAAGCTCTCGATTTAGCCCATTCCCCGAATGAACTCCTCATCAAGGGCATCCTTTGAAGAACCCAATGATGAATTTCTTCTGAAACTGGAATTCTTGCTCTGTAATGATAACATGGAACTATTCCTGCCTCTACCAGATCAGGTTGCAGAGCCTTAGTTTCATCTGGACCAAAAAGTTGAGCCATAGGGAGTAAGACTAGAAAGATTCAAAGAAGCAAAGGGGACACGAAGCAGGAGAAAGATAGAGTCAATTGCATGCCATGAATTTATTTAATGCACATGCAGACAATGTGAGTTGAGGGGTGCTTAGAAAAAGGAAATATTGCAGCATCTGGCTCCTTCCAACAAAAGCAAAGAAAGAAGATGAGACGATATTGTCTATCTGATCTTCAAGTCTTATGAAGACTTCAAATTTTGTACTAAAATGACATCACAAGTTTCATAACAAGTAGTTCCACTGTAATAAGTCAATTCTGTGTTACATACTGATCTCCTTGAAACAAAAGAAACATTACTGTTTGAGAATAGCCTTTTAAGGAAACACATACATTGAAACAAGAAAAATAATATGATAAATTTTTGTATTCTAGTTCAAGAAGATAGTTGTACTATGTAGTATACAAGCATCATTGAAGAGAAGAGGCTTGAACGACACTTTAACTGATGAGTGCAATGCCTTGAGTAATAAGGGCATTAGCGAGAACCTGGTTAGCAGCCTCAGAAGGATGAACACTGTCCCAGAACACGTATTGGGTGGCATTGCTGCATGTTCCTATAGACTTTGGGTTACATAGAGTTTTATGTCGTGTTTTTATTGTTCCTGTTCCACAGCATCCCTTCCTTCGCCTCAGCAAAGGAAATCCCTGTAGCAGAAAAAAATGTCTGAAAACTCATGGATTACTTATATAGTTACATATGTTGGCATGTAGCCAGCAATGGATGTGCCTACCATATTTTGAGGGAGATTGCACTAAATCATAGAGGGGCTTGTAAATGCCGGAAAACAACAAGTGTAAGACCAGAGAATTGCTTAGACAGCTTAGGGGCGCTGTTGTTAAACTTCTTATTGAATCCCTTGGGCGTCGGAGTTGAGCCTTGAAACGCAGCCATCTTCATGAAATCCAAACAGTGTGATGTTAGCTTGGCATGCAACCCAATGGGGGAAGTGAGGTCACCCCACTCTGCTTTCTCCTAATCCATACAGATCCTGCAGAGTGTAGGACAACATTGTTTGGTGATTTTTATTAAAACAACTAGCTACTTCCACTGGTGTAAAGCTAATTGTCACGATATTCCAAACTGTCATAGTCAAGGATTTATTGAGATTTCACTATTATATCCATTTGATTAGGAAAAGACTTAATCTGCCTAATAGAATAATTACCAAGTGCAGCCATTATTTGAGAAACCATTACAATTGATTTTCTTTGTCATATGTGAGATTTGTCATCCAATTATTCCAAATATAGTATACAGTCTGCAAAGTATATGTGACTAGTATATCCAGATTTTTTTTAAATATGTAAATTTTGCATTTTCGAACACATCCATTCATCCAACCAGTAACCACTAATATTTTTACGAGACATATGGAGTGTAGCAAAGATAATTAAGTGGACAACGATACTACACAAAGGGTTAATGATAAATTTGAAGTTTGATTACCTGAATGAAGTATTGGAGCAGCTGCTCTGCTGCTGCATTGGAATCTGAAGTCTGAACTGACAAAGAAACTATCATACTTTCATGAGACAAAACTTGCCTTAAACTATCATACACGTGAGAAGAGTTGTGAAAGTTAGAAAAGATCATAACATAACAAATAGAATGAAATTTCGGTGCAGTCAAGTATAGAGGCTACAAATACAAGAAAATAGGGATGGTCACTCCATCATGAAAGAGATTAGTAAAACACTTGCTGATGCTCAATGCTGGATGGACATCCCCTTCTATTAATTAAAACAAAAAACAAGCTTTAGGTCATGAATGATGAGTACCACCAAAGAAGTTTTTAAACTGGTGTATCTATCTTTGACACTCTGAAAAATGAGAGGCATGATAGGTGCAATTGACACTTGTTCTGCGAAGAGAATTCTTTAAACTGGTGTGTATCCAATGTCCGTATTGCAAATCAAACAAAGGTAGTGTTTGGATAGAATACATTCATTTCAAATGCTTTATTTCAAATAATTAATTTCAAAACTCACATTCAAATCTAAATCATCTGTTTGGGAAAACAAGAATTTTAAATTCATCATTTCATAAAATGAAAAAGAACCCCACCTTGTCATCTCTCCTTCAAGCTCCTCTATTTCACTGAGTTCCTTCCTCCTTCCACTTTCCCCCAAAAAATCAGGTTTAATTTCTCTCTCTAATCAATTGATTATCTATCCCAACAAAAGAAGAATCTTGCCACTTTCAATTTTTCTATCTTTTGTAAACAAAAATAAGATTTTATCTACTGATTTCCTTCTCCTTTTATTCAGTTTCACCATCTTCAATTCATCAGTAATTTTTAGCTATAAATCAAAGCTTACTAGAGCTTTAATGGTGATCTAGGACTAGGAGAGAGAAAGGGGAAAGAAGATAGATAGAAGGAATGAGATTGACAGGATGAAGAGATGGTGTGGCTGGGATTTCAAATATGTGGATTTGTGAAGGGATTTCCAAATCCTAAAAATGTGCTTATATTTTTAAAGGCATGAAATTGGAGCAAATACAAACTAAATATTTAGATTATCCAAACACAATATTTGGACCAATTCCATCATTTGAAATGAATGCTACTATCCAAAACAGACCATAACAGTTTTGTAATGGAGTTAAAACAAGTACCAACAAGAAAAAAAATTCAGTTGAATAAAACACACCCTAAATGGAGTATGATCCAAAACAAAAATCACTCTACCAGTTCTCCAAGATCTTTAACAACCTACAAACTTGCTGTACCTAATCACAAACTAATCTTGGCAAGGAAATCAACTAAAAGGAGGTAATATTCTTACAAAAAGCATAATCACATTCAAGCTTCACTGAGGACTTCAATAATACATTGTTTGCAACATTAGCTATCTCATTTAGATTCACCAAAAACAAGAAACGAAGAGAAAACTGATGACTTACATCTACACCACAGTATATGTTTAT
>CANSZD010004286.1:0-129356 GCA_947648045.1 Beta corolliflora
GCAAGGGCAAATCGCCCCTTGATTAACCATGCTATTGGCCTCACGGCTAGGGCCGGTGCAGAGGATTGGGGAGAGGGCGCATTGATGAGCGGCTCCTCGTGAGCGATCTTGCCTATTGGTAGGGTAATCCTCCAAAGGTAAGGGACGGCGCACTTTTCCCCGTATGACTATACCCGGCCAGGGGGTGTGACTATTCGGCGACCTAGCCTAGGTATCCCGCGGAACATGCTTTCGTGACCCAGTGGCTACTACGAGTACTCGAGGTTGCCCTCACAACTTTGCGTGATTTGGGAACCCGTGGTCCCCGCTGCGTGAGATGGGACCCCCGTGTCGATCTTGCCCCAGCATGATTGGCACCCGCCCCGATGAGGGCGGGGCAAGTGGATCTTAGTCGCCCCCCTGAATCGCCCTCATCCCTGTTTTGCTTTATTCTTGGTCTCACCGAGGTCGGCTTTCCATTCAAGTTGGGGGTGTACTTTGCATTGTTTTTTGCGTAGGCGCAATTTTAGGGGTCATGGCTCGGGAATTGCAATCTTAAGGAATTGTTGAGCTATGTGTTAAGCTAGATTTGTTTTTCTTTGCCCTTTGTATATACTTTTGTTGGAACTAATCTTTCTTTTGAGTCGATGACCTTTCATAGCAAGCATCCGGATGAAGTCAAAGTGAGAAGAGCATTTGCTTCGGATATCGTATTTGGCCTTTATTGCTTCAATGATGGGTGAGATCGTTCCAACTCCCTTTTTAGTTACTTATTTACTTAGTTTTAGGATAGTTTAGGAAAGAAGATGATCGCTCGAGGTTGCTTGGCTTTAATTTTACATTGGTGGTTATAGAACACCACCTCGGGTTTAAGTGCCAAATTTTTGGGATTGTGCTTGATTATGTGCCATTACCTACTTGCTTTCATCTCTTGCTATAAAATAAATAAATAAAAAAAAAAAAAAAAAAAAACGTACGAATCAAGGTAAATTTTTCTTTTAATTATTTATTTTGCTCTTGAGTTGAGAACAATATCATTAAGCTCCACTCTTTGAATGCTTTTATTCCTAGATGTTAGAAGTCCGCATGCTTTGAGATGTTTATGGTTGATTTTAGGATACTTTATGTTAAGGTAGCGGTTAGAACTTTTTGAGAGCACAAAACCTTAATTCATGGATTGTGGTATGATGGTGTTGGTCTCTCTAGTGATTTGAAACCTTAAAGGTAGCATTTCGCTTGATAACCCCATGTGAGGACTTTCAAAAAGCCCCAACATCTATTTTGAGTGCATGGATCCTCGACATCGCATACTTTTATCGAGAACTTGACTCTAATCTATCTTAGATCGCGACCGAGCCACTCTAGGGAAAGATAAAGGCGTTCATTTCGGTGACTATTTTTACTTTTATAGTTTTAGGCTTTTTTATTCTTGTTTTTTCTCTTTTTCTCGGTTTTGTTTTTATTTGCATATGCCCTTCCTCTCAACCCTTTGAGCCTTATCCTTTCTTTGATTACCTCAATACAAGCCAATTGCCTCCTTGTTTTATTTTTCACCCTTGTAGTGAATAGTGAAGTTAGAGCGATTGTCTTGAGTGATATTTGAAACAAATAAGGGGAAAGGAAAATGATGAGATTCTTGTGGTATAGTGGAAATTTTGTGTATATTCTTGAATAAATGCAATTGCAACTTCATAGAAAAAGTCACCCAAAGTCAAAGAAGGTGGGAAAAAAAATCAAAAAAAAAAGTGGAGAAAAAGAAAGAAAGTCCAAAATAGTTCTTTTATTGTTATGTTTTCGAATAAGTTTGGGGGAAACTTATCCCTAAATGATTGAATATGATTTGTTATTCATGGTTATTTAGCTCTTTCGCTCCTACTAAGGCTTCACTATATTAGGATTGAGCACCACTATCCAAATTTATTCACACCCTTTACCCCTAGCCTACGTTTCCACCCTTAAAAAGTCCTTTTCGACCTTAGAGGGTCGAGTCATTGTCTGTGGTGGAAGATTGGAATCAAGCCTATTGAGCGAGTGTGCTATGTCGAGATGTCGAGTAACCTTCTCCTATTCTATTTCTTATTACATTTATCGGCTCCATTCTCCGGAGTTTAGAGAAGCTACCTTGAATGGCGAATTTGAAACTAGTTGAGAGAACGCGGTATGTATGGCTGTAGAATTTGAGGAAATGTGCTCTATCTAGTTCTCTATGCTTAGTGTATGGTATGTTTTAATCAACCTATGGACATCTTTGAGCATGCTTACTTTTAATGTCTAGAAATTCTTGCATCCATTTGCGCTTGCTTCTCGTCAAAATCTCACTTAAGAGCACCATTTTATTTTCTTTGGTTTATTTATTTTTGATTTGCCTTGGATTCTAAGATCTAGAGTTATGGGTCAAACTCTTAGAAAACCCTTACGAGAACACACTCGTCCACCTTGGCGACTTTGAGGTTTAAAGGGCTTGTCATTTACGCTAAAATTGACCGTGATTCCTACGAAAGTGAGTTAGTGTACAGACTTTACTGCTTTCTCTTTATTCGAGGACGAACAAAGGACTTAGTCTGGACGAGTTTGATAAGTGGCTTTTAAGGCCGCTTTTATGGCCTCTTTCCACCCTAATTAAGCCCTTGTTTGGTCCATTTTTATGCTTATTTAGCTTAGCTTTGTTCAATGTTAGTGATTCTATTAGCTTTATGCACTTTGAGTCTTTTTTTGGGAGTTGGAAGTTGTTTTCTCTTCATGCGAAGATTGAATGCCGTGAACACCCTATGCTATGACTTGTTCTTATCTTCTTTAAGGTTCCGTAGCGCCTAATCGAGATTGTCGAAGCTTGGAATGGCAAAAGGGAACCTTTGGATGGAGAAAGAGAGCTTCAAATAGCAAAGGAGGGTGGAAGCGAGAGCCGTAGCCGGCGCCTCCACCATTCGGAGCGGGAGCTCCGAGTTCCCCCGTATACAAGCAATTTTGCCGAGAATTTGAAGCCGGGCGCTCCAACCTCGTGGAGCGGGAGCTTCTACCTGCTGCTAAATTATCTCCTATTATGCTCAGAGCTGGCGCTCCAAACATGGAGTGGGAGCTTCGACTGCTCAGAGCTCACGCTCCACTCATGGAGCGGGAGCTTCGACCCGTCGCCGAAATTTCTCATTAAGATTCAAAGCTCGCGCTCCACGCATGGAGCAGAGCTCGAATGGTTCAACTCCCGATTTTACTTCGTTTGCCCCTACTTTAAGTTGTATTTGTGAGGGGTATAAATACCCTCTCTTAAGACATTTTAGGGTAAGCTTTTAATTCCGTGAAAAGAGGATTCAAAGGAAGAGCACACTATTCTAGGTTAATTAGAGAGAGAAAACACATTCTTAGGAGAGAGAAAGTTGTAACTCAACATTTGTTCTTCATTTCTATCAATCAAAGCATCAATCTTTTGGTAATTTCTAGTCCCTAATCCTTATTTCCTAGTTTATTTTTGGTTATTTGTTTCCGTTTTATGCTTGTTTAAATTAGTTTATACTTGCCTTGACTAGTCTTAGTAGTCTATCGCTCAAAGGTTCAATCTTTCTCGTTTTCACTAATCATGCTTAGTAGTTTTAGTATGTTTCGCTCCTTTTATTGTTGCTTTTACTAGTCTTACTATGTTCTCCTCCTTCCTAGGCTAGATTTCTAGCTAGGGAAGGGGGATAATGGGACTTTGTGATGATTTTGAATGATGTTTGGTTGGCTTTGGTGATTGTTCTTTTGATGCTCGAATCAAGGTATTTTATTGTTAAAGCATGAAACTTGATCACCTTTATGTTTAAATCTTGTGCTAATGTTGGGTTATGTGGAGAGCAAGCTTGATATTAGTGATGACTTGATGATGGGTAGACCACGACCTCAAAGGCGGGTAGGCGGGGTTGGGTAGGCGGTGCTGAGGGGGTGCGCGAGTGACCCCTTGATGTTGGACCAAGACCCTCAATAGATTTGATCCATTGCCCACCAAATGTTATCGAAATCGTTGTTGTGAGTTCCATGATTCCCCTCTCCCTAGTGTTTGTCTTATTGATTAATCACTCTTATTTTATCTTCCTTAGGTAGTCTAGTTGATAACTCAAACCCCTTTTCTTTTACTCCCGTCAATTGATCGCATCTCGAACTAAGTGTAAAACCCCTTGCTTCTCCGTGGATACGACCCCTTACTACGCTATACTACCTTGTTAGGCTAGTTAGTTAGACTAGGGAGATTTTATTCTTGACCCTGAACCATAGGGAAGTAACGACACCTTGGGGACCGATCGGCAAGGCTCGAAATTTGTTTTAGCTACTTCCCTCCGTTCCGAATTAAATGCAACAATTCCACTTTTTCACTATTCACACTTTTCACTTTGACTAAGATTTGTGATCTTTACATAATGAAAAAATTAGTCAAGTGGGATCTTGTTAGATTCATCTCGTGACGTACTTTCATAAAATGTAATTTTTATAATTTTTACTTATATGTATTTATAGATATTTGTGGTCAAAATATTATCTCGGCATGCGTAAAAGTGGATTTGTTGCATTTAATTTGGAACGGAGGAAGTATATTATTTTCCATAAAATGAAAAGTTATACTTAAATTGTGCACAACATCGGTGAAAGACTCAAAGTAAGTAATCTAAACCTATTATAGAATATATGTAATATAATTTTTTAACTCAAGTTGAAGTTTTAAGTTAGCTTGAACTACAAAAATTAAGCTCAAAAAGCTTGGGACTCGGCTAGAGTTCGAGTAAAAGTGTTACGAGTCGAGCCGAGTCGAGCAACCCCCGTGCCTCGGTCCGGGGTTCGGCTCGTTAGCATCTCTATTCATACATAAGACATTCATGAGTCATGTACATGTTTTAAACATACCTATTTAAAATAATTTAAAAATATTTTGATATATATTGCGTAATAAATGTTGTTGAAAGTTATAAGGGGATGAAATTCACTATTTGCAAGAGTCAAGGGTTGAATACGCCACTTTCCCGTATAAAAGAAGAATTTTTGGAGAGCTAGAGCGCTACCTACGTATATCATGTGATAGTTATCTAGTTTAATTTCTAAAATAAAGTAGAGTTTTTAAGAAATAAAAATACATATGTGCTCCCTACGCTCCTATTTGTTATTCTTATATGGAGCAAATATGATGAATATGATAACGATGACAATGACAATGACGACGATGATGATGGTGAAGGAATTAAGGTGTAGTCGTTTATCTAGCCGATCTCGATAAGTTTTTTTTTTGGCAAATGAAATAATTATATTACCAAAAAAAAGGTGATTACAAAAGCTAATCACACTAGCTAGCATAGCTACAACTCAAGCACCTAGCACTAAGCACAAGGCTTACAAAATCATCTTCCCGCCTATCCTTTTCGTAACATCTAATGCCCACCTTAAACAAAAAATTTCCCTAATTACATCAAAGAACAGGATTTAAAACATTAGAGAAAACTTTGTTATTGTGTTGCCTCCAAATAGAGTAAAAACATTCTCGTTACCATGATAACAAACAAACCGGGCCTCGTTTTTCCTTGCCATTTTCCCAAAGAAGCTCCATGACTCTTTGAAAGGTGCCGCTAATGTCGGTAAATTTCAGCCTTCTACAAACTTCCCGCCACACCTCATTAGCATAATCACATTGAAAGAAGAGGTAATGGATCGACTCCTATTCATTCCTACACAAGCAAAGCAGTGGTAGAGCAATTTAAACCCCACCGACTCGCCCGTCGGCTTGTAGCCAATCTGTCAGGCACCCTAACCATCGATGAACTCCGCTCTTTGGAGCCTGCAACATTGTTACAAATTACTCTTCTCCAATGAACTCTTGCAAACTCCCCGTCACAAGAATCAGAGGCTTTTTTTATTGAAAAGTTGTGCCCTGTATATACAGCTTACCAACCTCCAATATTAGTAAGTCAATATCTTGTACTTATAATCTTCCTTAGTAACCAGGAGCATTGATTACTAATTCTCACTGTTGCATAGGAGCTTCTTTTGATATAGTAGGCATGCACCCACTTAACCCATAGCTTATCCCTTTTAAACTCTATTGCCCAAAGCAACTTAAGCATGGCCGCTTTGTTCCAGGTTTACCATATTCACAATGTTCCATCCCCTGCACTTTTAGGAAGTTGCAAAGTGGACCAAGCAACTGAAGCTTTCTTTGAATATAATTTTCGCTTTGCCTCGTCCACAAAAACCTTCTACACACACTTTCTACAGCTTTAATGATCTTCTTAGATAGAGGAAAATATGGGCCCAAAGAGTTTTGCATACTACTAAGCATACTCTTCACCAATTGAAGCCTCCCCGCATAAGAAAGTAACTGAGCCATCCAAGTTTGGGCTCTTTGAGTGACCTTCTCAACCAATGGCTTGCTTTGGGCATAAGTCGCCTTCTTAGAGGTTAAGGGAACCCCTTAATATTTAAAAGGCAAAGAACCAATTGGCATCCGTACAACGTAAGCTAATTCTCTAGCAAAGATCATCATTAACACCACTAACATATAAGTTGCTCTTCTCCACACTGGCTGCTAAACCAGAGGCTTCAGAGAACTTATTAAAAGCTTGAAACATAAGATCAATAGAACTCTTATCAGCCCTACAGAACATTAGTAGATCATCTGCAAACATAAGATGAGTAATCTTAAGCTTTTCACACTTAGGATGATAATTGAAGTTTGGGTCATTTTGAACGTTATTCAAGCATCTACTTAAATATTCCATACTTAGAGCAAAAAGGAAAGGGGAGAGGGGATCCCCTTGCCTTAGACCCTTCTTAGCATTAAATGGCTTAATTAGAAGGAGCCCCATTGATAAGAATGGAATAGGAAACAGACCTAACACATTCCATTATCCACCCAATAAACTGACTAGGGAACCCCAACTCATGAAGCAATTTTTCCAAATACATCCACTCTACGTAGTCATATGCTTTCCTAATGTCAACTTTCATAAGACATCCAGGAGACATATCGCTCTAGAGTAAACCCTAATTAGCTCAGTAGCTAACAGGATATTATCAGCAATATGCCTATCAGGAATGAACCCAGATTGAGCATCACACACAACCTCACCAATCACATCCTGGAGCCTATTTGTCAAGATTTTGGAAATTATCTTGTACATGACAGAACAACAGGCTATAGGCCTAAAATCTTTCACCTTACAAACATTGCTCACCTTAGTGACTAAGGTAATTGCTGTGCAATTCATAGGTCTATGCAAGTAAGTATTATGAAAAAACTCTTGAACTGCTGCATAAATACCTTACTTAATAATAGCCCAGCTTTGCTTATAAAACACAAAGATTCGTACCATCTAACCCCGGGCTTTATCCTCACTAATACCTGCCAAGGCATAGTCAATTTCTGAGTGAGTAATGTCCCCGATCAAAGCAAAGACCAACTGAGCGGATAGAACCTTCCCAGCTCTAACAATTGTAAGGTCAATGCTAGGCATAGCACCAACACTGGTACCAAGAAGCAACTTGTAAAAGCTCGTAATTTCATCTTTAATACTCCGGGCATAAGTAATAGATCCGCCATCATTGTCATTGAGATGTTGAATTCTATTTCTCGGAGTGTCTAGCTTTAGTAGCAAAGTGAAAAGAATTTGGTATTTGCATCCCCTAGCTTCAACCAATTGATTCGAGATTTTTGTCTCAAGATACTATCCTCAATCTTAGACCAATGCCTTAAATCTGCTAAATATTCCTTTTCTCTTACATGAGCAGCATCATCACAGTCAAAATCAATTTGATAGTGAATTTCTTCCAGCTTCTGCCTCAGTTGCACAACTTTATCATGAGCTTTCCCAAACTTCTCTTTATGCAACTTTTTCAGATCAGTTTCCACAACCGGCATCTTCAACCAAACATTCTCAAGCTTATAAGATCCCCCAACAGATCGCCAAGCATTAGAAACAACACTGAAATCAACATGGTCACCATGGCATCGAGAAACCTAAAAGGTCTCCCTCCCTCCCTCGTCTTCATATTCATATCAAATAGCAATGGGAAATGGTCGAAACACCAAGAGCAAGGTAGTTAACATACACATCAAAGATACTCCCCAAGCCATGCTTAATCGACAAAAGCTTTATCTATCCGACTTAGAATCTTGTCCTCCCCAATACTACTGTTTGACCAGGAGTAATACAAACCAGTGCTCTTAGCTTCCAATAGACTGGAATGAAGTAAAATTCCTCAAAGTCTACTGTTTCAGCTTCTGTAAACAGAGTACCATTCTTCCTATCATCTGAGTGACAAACAAAGATTAAAATCTCCTATAACAATTATAGGAGTCTCGACCCGCTTATATGTGCCCGCAAACCACTCCACAAAGCTCTTATGTCAACTATGGAATGCAACCCATAGACAACAACAAACTTAAATAAGTGCCTCCTACTTTGAACATTACAAACCATGAATTGTTCTTGCACATCAATGAGTTGGACATTCACATTTGAATGTTGCCACCCAATCCAAATCCTCCCCCTAGGAGAGTGGCTATAATTACAGAACCAAGACCAATCCTTGCCAAAACTTTTCTGAACCTTCCCCACATTATGACACCTAATTCTAGTTTCTAACAAAGCACAAACATCCACTTTATGAGAAACTAAAAAGGACTTAACTTCTTTTATTTTAAAGGGATCATTCATCCCTCTGACATTCTAGGATGAACAAATCATCGTGACAAATAAGGGTTTGGTCCCTTAGCACCCCTCAACCCACCGAGACTC
The DNA here is from genome assembly GCA_947648045.1 of Beta corolliflora. NCBI lineage: Eukaryota > Viridiplantae > Streptophyta > Magnoliopsida > Caryophyllales > Amaranthaceae > Beta > Beta corolliflora. Next base: position 8,727 of record CANSZD010004286.1, read on the forward strand.
CACTCTCTGATAATTCATAGTTCACGTAAGCCCGGCAGATTGAAAGGCTACCTGCTTGCTCTTATCCTTGGATTTCCTTGTGACAACCTTCCACACACCTTCCTCTACTGAGCTATGCCTCTGAGTAGGAACTATTGGCGTGACTGCAAGAGTCACATTGTCAGGTGGGGGGGGGGGTGTTAGGAACCACCAGAGAAGTTCCAGCACCCACTCCCTCCCCAATAGCAACCTCAGAAGCTCCACTAGTAGAGAGAGAACTGGTGTTGGCAGGCATAGCAGGTTCCTTTTGGATCTCATTTGTTCCTTTCACAACCCATCTTTGAGTAACCTTTTTGTTATTAGTAATGGCAGCATTCTTCCTCTCACAAGAGTGTCCTACTTTCCGACACTTTTGGCAAAAGGGAGGCACCAAATCATAAAGAATTACTTGCTTAAAAATTACTCGATCCATTTCGGTTCAGCAATGCTAATTTCATTAGGAATGGCAGCTGTAACATCCATTTCCACCAATATTCTAGCAAAGGATATCCTCAGTTGCTTGGTGGTACACTCATCCGCATACACATGCACACCAACAAAGACTACCTATCCTGCTCAAAGACTCAGAGCTCCAACAGTTTAGGGGTAGATTGGGTAGCTTAATCCAGATAGGAATGACCCTCAAAACTTCCTCATGAAAGTTAAAGTTGGGTGTCCATTGCTTCACTATCATGGCTTTCCCATAGAACAAGTGAGGCCTTGAATACAAAATAGTATCTCTATCCTCCCTTGATTCCAGTTTAATCACATAATAACCCTCATCATGTTTAAACACTTTAGGATCATTTTTAGGTGCCCATTGAGATTTACAATAATTAGTAATAGCCATCATACTAGGATTTTGGCCTATCACATAAACAATTAAGGCATTTTCCCAGCTTCTCATTCATTCTATCAACATCACTTTTAACAAGTTGGGGAACAGATTCACCATTAACTATCATCTGAGCAACAAAATTTAGGTTCATACCTTTATCGTAGATTTTACTCGAGTAAAGCTTTTCCAGAATTGTGAGCCTGCATCCGCCAATGAGACATCATTTTCCGTCACCATAATAGCCGTAATATTAACCTCAACTACCGGACTCACCACTTCGACACTCCTAGTTACGGCTCCATTACCATCCGTGAACTCGCTCCTTCAATCGCCTTTTGAGAACTCGAAGATGCTTTACCACCGCTTCTCGTCGCGGTGCCGCCACCGCCCTCCGAAGCTTTTCTTTTTCCGACCCATTCGACCATCGAGTGAACGATAGCTTTTTCACCTTACCATGCGCCTAGAGAGCTTGGGGTGAGAGAAAGTTTTTTTAATTGATACTTTGACTTATTTCCTCCGATCCGATAAGTTGCTACCTATTAAAACGTCTTTTAGAATATTTTGCTTCAAATAAACCAATGAAGTTAAATAGAGATGTTATTCGTTAGCATTATAAGCATTTCATTTTCATTTAATGTAAACTCTTTTTAAAATTATTTCAACTATTTACCAAACATGATTTAAGCACCTCAAAATATTGAACAGAGTTTAACTTCAATGAAAATGAAATGCTTATATGATTAAATAATAGTAACAATATTCAAGATCTATAAAACATAAGCTTAGTTGATTAAATATTAGTAATGCAATATTGAAAAGAGTTGATTAAATTTTAAGAAAGAAGAAATAAAAAACACTTATGTACTCCGTACGTTCCTATTTATTATTCTTATATGGAGCATAGATGATGACGATAACGACGACAATGATGACGTATGATAATGATGAAGGAATTAAGGTAGTGATTTATTTGATTGGTTAAGTTGGTCTTTATTGGAGAATTGCAATATGCTTAGCTAAAGCATTTCAATTAAGGGAAAATGAATCAGATTATCTTATCTATATCTAATCTGGTGAGTAATATATTAATTATTGTTATTGTTTTTGAGGTAAACTATGGATATTATTTTATGGAGCTCAGAGCGTTTTTTAAAATTTAGAGATTATATAATTGAAATAGAGCGAATAAGGAATCAAGGTTATGCATATATGGAGTTTCGTGTTGTAAAGCGATAAGGTATACATTGTCCATCCACCTTCGAACTATGTCTTGGTGTTTTGTATGATTATGAAAATTTTCTCATAACATGAAAGAATTACTTCTCAATTAAACTTGTTATGCTTTTGTAGGTTAAGTTGGAATGGTTCGGAATATGATTTGTATGTTTACAACTTAATTTTCGATTGAGCTTATAATTATATTCTTATAGTAGTTCATGGTTGAGTATATATATAATGTTGACTGGAAATATAATTTTGTCTTGTGATCTATTACATTTTGTATTTACTAGTTTATGAAAATGTCGAATATATAGTGTTGGTCAATTGGTTTGTGAATTGAAGTCTTGTATACAAAGTAATGGAAGTATATTATAATGAAGCATTATAAATGACAGTTATGTTTATGTAATGCGAATTATATATTTCTGCTAAGTTTTCCAATGAATGAACAATATGAGTTCCAATTGCAATTGAATAACACTTAATACCAAATTGTTGGCTAGCGCACAAAGAATTGTGGCCCACATCTCCCAATAAAGTAACTTATACTTTCAAAAAAAAAAAAAAAGTAACTATGGTTATTATAGTTTTTTTCGTTGCGAAAATATTCTTAATTATTATTTGGCATCTTTAGATGTACAAATATTTGCTTTGGATGCTCAAGAACAATATTATGGACGCAAACATATTTTTTTTTTTGGATCTACGTAAAAACTAATGGATGATGTAAGATGCAAAAACTATTATGGATGCGAAAATATAGCTTTTTTATGTAAAAAAGAAATCATAGATGTACAAAATAGATTTTGGATATGCAAAATATAATATGGATATACTAATGGATGTAAGATGCAAAAATCATTATGGATGCGCAAAATATAGTTTTTGACGTACAAAATATAATATGGATGTACTAACATAATTCTTCGATGTATTCATGTAAGATACACAAAAATCATTATTGGCGTATAAATATTGCTTTTGGATGTACAAAAAAAAAACATGTGGTGTACAAAATATAGTATTGAGTAAGGTAACAAAGTAAAATATGAGAATTTTTTAAATTTTACCTTCCAAAGCTTAACCAGGGTTACGCTTTTTTGTCTATGAGTCACTCTCAAATGTTTTTCACTGGCAAACATTTGCCGTTGAGCCTTCCTTATTCATTGCGATACATTTGTAAATTCTAGTATAATTAAACGAAGCTCATGAAGATTTCAAGCATATATGATGTCACATTATTTCTAATATGAAGTTTCAATACAATTTATGAAATTATTTTACATGGAGCCATGTAACTGAGAAATTTGAAAGCATATTTACGATACATAAGTATATTATCGAATACTACCTCCGTTCTTTTTAATCTACACACTTTTCTTTTCTACTGCTCCTTTTTAATGCATTACACCGTTACTTTATCTATATAAGCGAAAAATGCCCAATCATTATTCCCCATTTTTCCCCATTTACGATACATAAGTATAATTGGACGCCTTCGCGCTCATATGGATCAAAAAAAAATTATTCCCCATTTTTGTCCCTTATGTGGTCTCTATCCAAATAAATTAACCCACTTAAAATCCCACCTACCCCATTTTTCTCTCTTTCCTCTATTTTTTTATTAACATTTTGTATTTCTTACTCCCTACTTTTTATAATTCCTCTCCTCTCTCTCCTACTTTTTCACTTTTTACTTGGTTCTAGCGAAAAGTAAACCGTGTAGATTAAATTGGAACGGTGGTAGTATGTGATTAATGAGTTTCCAAAGAGTTTGTGTGAAGAGAATTTGTGAATAAATGTTCTATTATAAAACGAGATTTTAAATAGAAACGATTATGGATTTTGAGAGTTTTGATTTGAGTTTTAGAATATAATATATAAAAGAAAGATTAAAGGTTAGAATATACAAGATGACATGATTTATTTAGGGATCTACTTCATGAAAAACTTGTTAGTAACTTCAAGAAATTAAATGGGAATTGATATATTGACGACCCTCGAGAATTATACCTTTGTCACCTATGTCCGACTTACGAACTTCGTAGAGGAATCAATCTTTAGCCTTGAAAGGTGAGTTCTTGAATGAAAATTCAATGCAGGAAGAAGAATTAATATTCTTGGTTGAATGTGTTTGAATAGTTTGAATGTGTTTGAGAGGTTTTAATTTTTAGATATAAGTGTTTAGATATGTTGAAGTACATGTGAAGTCCGTGAGAAAATACGAGAGAAAACGGGGTATTTATAGTGAAAGATACGATTAGAATTCGGAAAACAAAAGATGCGGATGACAGATTCATGCACTTAGCACATCAATGTCTCGCGTTACGCAACAAAGATCGCGCCGAGCGCATCGTCCTTGCGTGCAACGCATTTATGCATTTTTTTTCCTGAGTTCAATTTTCATCTTAAATAACCGTTTTGACTTATCTTTTATAAAAAGTTACCATGAATAACAGATTTGAATCAGAAAATCTGATTTTATGATTTTAAGCTAATTAAAGATTTATTTTAAATTAATTATTTATCAAGAATAATTAATTGGATTTTAAAATTAAATTTTCTTTTAAATGAGCTTTAAAACATATACGGACTAAAAAAGGGTTTTGGACAAGGCTTTTGATTGCTCCTCTTTAGTCTGGACCAAGTAGGACGACGGTATGTTTCCTCATTGGGTACGAAAATAGGGGGACACGATTACGTGTGTATAGAAGCCCTTACTTTGATTGAGGTTCGTGAAATGGAAAGTCAAAATAATGTGTTTTGGGACGGAGAACAATTCTATATGCTCTGCAATCTAGAATCGTTCTACATATCGCCAGTTTCTACAAAACAAAGTTAGTTTGCAAGCCGATAACTACAAGCAATTTAATTAGCCTGCAAAAGAAGATGCTGGCAAATAGGTGCAAACAACTCAGATAAAAATGTACATAATGATGCAATCATTACGCAAACCTAGACTCTCTACTGATGCATGACACGCTATGCAAGGTCGGGGTTATGCAAAGCTAAAAGAGATAAACCAATACTATTAATAAGGAAATCGTAAATATGGACACAAACACCATAGTTTTAAGCCAAAACCATGACTTTTGATCAAAATGCCATAACTATTTTTCATTACAAAAGCAAATCCGAAAATCAATTAGATTTCGGCAATGATCAAGAGTTTTCTACTTTGTTTATTTTAAAGTCTTCAAGTTGTCATATGATATTACTATATTCAATATCCAATCTCCCCCCCACCACCACCATGACACGCAACCATCACTGCCCCACCACCACCACAAACAGGCCCGTCCCTGAGCCTGAGCAGGAGGGGCGCCCGCCCAGGGCCCAGGGAGAAAAGGCCCATATTGATGATTTCCAATCTGCTGTTTGAGAATAAATGAAAGGTGCACGCATCATATCTGTAGACACAAAGCTTTGGCTCCTTGGTTTACTATCACTCCACTGCATCTCTCCGTCCAAGGGTCAAATCCCACCTATGACCTTTTTTAATTTTTTCAGCTTTTTATTATCTTCCTTTTTGGGTTTTCTTTGTTTTCAATGATTTTGAAATAACTTCCTATTTTGGTTTTCTTTTGTTTTCAATGATTTTAAAAAAACTACCTAATCTTAAGTGAGTTTTCTTTCCTTCTCATATAAAGTAACTATGTTTCCTTTTGCTATTTCATACCCCTCGGCTTTATATAGTTGTACTCTTTTTACGTTTACATTGTTCATTTTTACCGCACTTCGACTATAAAGTTACTAATATATAAGAACAAATGTTATTAATATATATATATATTCTATTTTACATAAATTGTACGAATCGACAAAGTAAGATAGTTAAAGATATTAGAGGTTTATAAAGTAGTGCATTTGTAAAATCAAATGTAAAAGTAAAACTGTTAAAAAACGGAAGGTTTATGTTATTGCCTTTTATTTTTTCACATTTCAAACCCAGAACATATTAAAGAAGTAATCCAAAAGGCCAAATCACTTACACAATTTCGTAATCCAAACCCGCATCTCCAACCGATAACTTGATGATGAGGATGACATGATAAATTTAAGAAGCAAGATATGACTTAGTTTAGGAACACATGTTATAAAAAGATAACCATCAATGCACTAGGTATATTATAAAAAATGTAAGCTAAAATGAATACAGATTTCATGAGCAGTTAAAAAATAGTCATATTCAGCAGAACTTTGACCATTAATATCTCTAAATCAATATATGTAGAGAATAGAAATTGAGATTGGGAGAGCCCGTATTTTTAGTTCGACCGTGGCCTCCAAAATGTCGGGAACCGGCCCGACCACAAACATTGCACCACCAACCCAACACCAAAACCAACACTACACCAACACCCCGACCTTAGAAATTAATACTGTATTTTAAAAAAAAAATTGAAAGTAAAAAGAGAAACTGAGCAGCCACAAATAAAATTGCTTCTTTCCTACCGCAAACCCTAAAGTAAAATTATCAAAAATCTAACAGAAAGATGAAGAAGAACAGTAAAAAAGAAGAAACACTTTTTAATTTTTACTTAACTATGGCAATGTTAATTTTTATTTAATAATGGCAATTTTAATTTTTACTTAACAAAATAAATTAAAGAACAGTGCAAAAGTCATAAAATGGAAATTAATTTTACTTAACAATGGCAATTTTAATTTTTGAGATGAATGGAAAGTGGAAGTATCGAGAGAGTACAGGCAAATGGAAGGTTTGAGAAGAGGTTTAGAAAATAGAGTAAAAAGAAAAAGAAAAACGTAAATGCACATCTTAGTTGAAGGGTATTAAAAAAAAAAAGGAAATGTAAAAAAGGATAGAGAAAAGGAAGTGAACTTCTTGTTGAAGGGTTGGGGAGTGGAGAGAGAAAATGGTGTATATTGTGAAGGAGAAAAAGAAGCAAAATAGTGTAGCAGGGGATCGGAGATTCAGAGTGCATTGAAAAATGAAGAATACGGGAAGAAGTGGGGGGACATGTGTATGTGGAGCGATATGGAGCGTGATGGTGGATGATGCTGGCTTAAGTATAAATGGGTCTATGATGCTCCGTCTGACAGTAAACTAAATGTCAGACGATCTTATACAAGAATTGGTGAATTCTTGAAGACCTTTTTTCGGGCGAGGGGGGAGGGACGATCGTGAAGACTTTTAATCATGAATACTTTTTTTAGCCCCCTTCTATTCTGTGTACTAACTGTGGGTAATTAATTAATTTAATATCTTATTCATTGTTATAATGTGATTTGATTAACAAATCTAACTAAAACAAAAATGAATTACACTAAAATATATTTATGACGAGCAATTAAATAAAAATAAGCATAACAATATGTAATTTATTTTATATTATACTTAATACTACTTCTTTCATTCCTTTATTAGATAATATATTTATTAATTAATTTTTTTCATTCTAGAACGTTTCATATTAATTTAATTATTATTACTTTATTTGATAATATATTTTATCTATCTCCATCATCTTACATGAATTCCGTTTGTTTTTTCTTTTTTAACTTTTATTTCTCTCTTCTCTATCACATAAAGTCACCAAACCTTAGAAAATGCTTATAATAGATGTGATGAACATGATAGAGGCAATGAACAAAACAAAATATATACCACCACAAATGTAGGAAGCCCCCATTTCAGGAAGCTTAACTTAAGCTTAGCTTGAAATATACTTGACTTGAATTGAGCATCCAAAGCTTAGATTGTAAGACACTTAACTTGAATTAAGGCAAAGTCAAATATCGCCAGAGAATATGAAAATATCGAAGAGTCATTCAAGGACAAGTATAGTTTGGATTGAACAATAAAAGGTTTAATTTTTGACTCACATAGATAGAGGTGGGAAAATACATTGACTTGACTAGGTTTAGAATCGAGCCTATAGAGATAGCATGCTTCTGAATTGTAGATACTTAAGACCTTGATTGATTTTTTTGTTGAAGGGGTCGGACCTCGAGATGAGGATTCACTACTACTCTTTAGCAAATGCAACAGTTATTTGCAACGGTTTAGGCTAATGTAATGGTTATTTGCAACGGTTAAGACTATTGCAACAGTTATTTACTAAGGTTTTTAGACCTGTTGTATTATGCTCTCTATTGCAACAGTTAAACTACATATTGCAATAGTTATACTACCTATTGCAACGGTTTTTTGGAAACCATTGCGATAGGTTGCAAACCATTGTATTCTAATGAGCTAATGCAACGGCTGACAAGAGTGGCCTTGCAATAGATAATTAGTAAAACGCGAGAATTAATCACGTTTCCTACCAATTCCCAAACACTTTGAATGTGAAACCACCCGAACACCACCGAAAAACTGGAGAATTGGCGGCGGACGATCGACAAACCGGCCATTGATGAAGAGTGGAATTGTCTGCTTGTCGCTACTTTCGAACACTTTGGGTATTTTTCTTCAATTTCCACTTTAATCGGTTGTCGTCCCTGCTTTTCTTCAATTTCCACTTCAATTTGCTGATGTTGCTGCTTGTCATTGTCGTTGCTACTAATTCACATGAAAACCGGTCCTTTCTCCGTCATCTTACCTTCCATTACAGGTATCCCCTTCTTCGTCTTTTTCTCTCCTCAATTTTCCCTATGTTGAATTTCACAATTTAGATTGTGTTCAATTTCATTAAAAATTTCATGAATTAGGGTTTCAATTTTTAGTTTGAAAGATTGTATGAACTGTATTTTTCTCAACCTAGTATCGTGAAGAACGGAGTTGCGCAGTACATTACTAAATATGATTTGAGGTAAATTTGATTTATTCTTTCTAGTTACTTGTAGTTTAGTCAGTATGATTTATATCAGGATGTGAATGCTTCTTTCAAAAGTTAGATAACCAAATATGAACTTGGTTTTGAATGTTTTGGTTCAATTTATCAGGAATCTGATGAACATGTTAGAGGTTAAATATTTTTTTTAAAGGTAAGAAAAAGAAAGGAATTAGGATACCCTCTCGCATGAGAGGAACACCTAATCATCGTTTACAAGAATAGACTGTAAAGAAGGAGACCGAGTAGTATCTAAATACATAGTAGAGGATATGATAGAAAGTTTTCTTACTTATGTAGAGTGATGGAGATGTAAGGGAAAAGTATATTTTCCTTTTCTCCTTTGTTTGGGTCGGGTTGAGATTAGTGGGGGTTATTGGAGATTAGTAGATTTACTTGGTTGTTTAGTGTGAGTAAAAGAGTATTTTGGCAGTTTCTAGAATTTTGGAATTGGCTAGGTGATTAGAAATAGCTTTATTAGTTTTAGTCTTTTCTTTGGTGGATTGGCAATGTGGGAATTGGTTAATTTTAGAAATCTTTGTATTCATTATAGTATTACCTTGAAAAGAAAATTGGTCTATAGATCTGTTACTTTTTTTCATTCTCAGTTGTATGATAAACAATAGATGCAAAAATTTCATCTGACCCTTATGCAAGAAATAAACAAACTTAATTCCTCTACCGCATTTAGAGAAAGCAGTAAATGCTCAACAAAATGCTACAACTTTTGATTGTCAGATATTGTGAAAGAAAAATTTCAATATCTCACTATATATATAACTGCAGGCGTGTTTTTATTTCGCCTACGCGGTGTGAGCGCGTATTAGATTTGACTACCCCACTGTAAAGGTTTTATTAAAAATTGTTTTGTATTGAAAGAAGTCTCCAACAATTCTTTTTAAGAAGAATCATAAACCTAATTGGATATGGAAAAAACATAGGGACAAATTATCCAATGTAGATTTCCCCGTCTTGACTCCATAAATGGTCAAAGTGAACCAAAGATTGAGTTCGGGGGTGAGGGTACGAATATAGTCATAATGAACCACATTCGCCCCGTAGTTGGCCTCTACTAAATATCGATTCATTGCGTACTTTATGCCAAAGAATAATCAAATAATGTTTTAAGCACCCTAAAAATAATTAGTCTAAGTTCTAGAAACACATAAAAAGACTATTTTTTTAGTGACATGTTATTATGCAATCAATTTACAGGGAACCTAGCAAGTTTAGAAGAATAAATAAAAAGAATGAGGTTTAGAAGAATATACAGTACATCGATTTTATGTTAAAGATCTACATCATGAAATAAATGGTTAGTAACTTCAATACAAAAATATAGAATTTATTCAAGGATCCTCAGGATTATACCTATGCGGCTTAGATTGAGGAGCGCAACGATCTTTAGGCGGAGCAATCGTGAAACCAAGAACGTAATGATGAAGAATTGATTGAAGGTATTGAAAGTATTTGATTGATTGAGTGTTTGAGTATTCGAAGTATTTTGTAGAGGTATTCGTAAGTATATTTGTGTTCATAAATAATAATTGAAAGCCGTCCGTAATTCGATGAAATTGCGGATATTTATAGGAAAAAGAATGTGTGCGCCTCACGCACACCCTGCGCCAGGCGCATGCCTACGTGGCAGGCGCACTGACACGCGTCAGGCGCACATTGGTGTGCCTGACGCAGTCAACCCAATCAGATTTAGGCATGTGTCAATGCGTTTTTTGAAAAGATAGAAAATAAGGTTGCGTCTCACACAAGACTTGCGTCAGGCGCAGGTCTCTGTGTGAGTCACAAAACCTACGTGTCAGACGCTCATTGGCACGCCTGACGCGATATGGCCAATGTGCTGGACGCACGTGGTGCGCTGAGCGCAGCCCCCGCGTCCGGTGCATATTCTGGAATATTTGAGCATATTCCATTACGCGTCTTTTGAAGATACTTTTTTAACCCTAAAATTCTGGAGATGGAATTTTACGGATTAAAAATCTGATTTATTCATCAAAGATAATAAAATATTTATGAAAATTATCTATTAAAATAATAAATATTTGATTGGGCATTTAAAATAGATTTAAAACATTTTATGGGCTTGAAATACAATTAATCATCATGAACAATTAATTGGGCTTTAGAATATCATTTCGAAACTCATTTTAGAATGGTTCTTTAGATTGCTCTTCCGTTGGGTCGCGCCAACTAATGCCGCGGTATGTTTCATCATTGGATCCTTAAATGGGGAGACACGATTATATATCTACAGAAGCCCCCACTTTGACTGAGGTTCAGGAAACCGATAGTCAAAGTATACCGTGTCGGGACGGAGAACGATTCTAAACGCCCGCAGCTTTAGAACCGATCTATAACCGCCGGCCTCTCGCAAAACAAAGTTAGTATGCAAGACAATAACTACAAGTAATCTGATCACCGCAGGGAAAGATGTTAGCAGATAGGTGCAAACAACTCACATAAGCACATAGTGATGCAATGATGCAAACTTAGACTATCTAAGGATGCATGAGACGCAATGCAAGGATTAAGGTTATGCAAAGCTAAGGGATGACACGTCATGCAAGGTTAGGGTTATGCAACACTAGAATGTATGAAATGCAATGCGAGGTCAGGGTTTTAATTTGCAAGGCTAGAATGTGTGTAGAATGATAGAAAGAGCAGGATGATTAGAAATAGATTGAATGATTTTCGAAAATCGTTTTTAGTAAATAATTGGGGTCCGCAAACGAGGTCCGCGGATTAAAACTTTTCGGGAGTTTGATTTGAATCAGAGGAACCACCACACATAGGATGCCCCCACTTTGGGTGAGCTTGCCTTGAATTAGGCATTATGAGCCTTGTACTTGATCTGATATTGCAATGTAGTTGATCTGATATTGAAATGTAGTTGCTATGTCTTGAACATTAAAAGTTTTCATTGGGGATTGCACTGGGGATTCTTCTTTGGGAAATTGATATGGGCAAAGTCAAATATGGCCAGAGACCATGGAATTGTCGGAGAGTCCTTCGGGGAAAAGGAGAGCTTGGATTGAAAAATAAAAAGATTGAATTTGTGACTTAAATAAATGTAGGTGGGAAAAAGCTTTGACGAGACTAGGTTCGTACTCTAGTCTATGTCTGGATCTAGAAAGAACATGCTCCCCGAACTCTAGAAAATCAAATCATTAGACTATGACTAATTTATTTTTGTTTTAGCGGTCGGACCTCGAGATGAGGACTCCTACGTATCTCTGCGGAATCGCACCATTCGTAGTTCCGGGATCTCGATTTTTTTTTTTTGTTATTATATTTTTTTTAGGTCCTAACTTTTTCCTAGGCTGCCCTTTCGGGTTTTCAACCTAGCGGGCCTGGACATACCTTGAAAAAGGAGTTAGGGTTAATGAAAGGTTGAAAGGTTGAAGGCTTGAGGTTTAGACGAAGGTTTAATTGGTTAGGATAAGGTAAATATCATGTATTTGGATTATATGGGTTAAAGCTTTGATGGACCGAAGAGTTTGAATGAGGGGTAGAACTTGTGTGCAAGCCCCCTAACTTGACTTTTTATTTCTTTGCCTTTGGGTTTTTCTTTTTGCTTTTTTTTTCCTTTTGTCATGTGCGTTTTCTTTTGCTTTTGCTCTTTTTTTTTTGCACTTTGATTTTTTTCACTTTTTTTTTATTTTTGCATGGCATTGATTTTTTTTATGTAGTAAGGCTTGCACACAAGTTATTGGTTTAGGGTATTGGAAGGTTTGAAGGTTATGTTGTGGAGCTTTGATTTTGAAAAGTTATTTGGCTAATAGGGATGATGGCTTAAAGGCTGATGGAGGGAAGAGGGGAATAATCCAAAGTATGTCCATTCTTTTTCTCTTTTTTTTATTATTTTTTCAGATCCTTTTTTTAGTTATTAATCAAAGTCATTAGGGATAATTTGATTTAAGTTTCATCATTGAATTAGAAGTATAAATAAAATAATGGAAGGGCCAATGAAAATAAAAAGAAAAATAATTTGAAATGAAAATGGAAAGGCTATAATAGATGAAGTCCTATAGTGACATAGACTCGATGGGAAAGGACAAAAATGGCTCAGGGTAAGGACTCTCCCGACTCATCCTAGGAAACCGTAAAACAAAAGACTAAGCCTTTGAATTGTTGATGCACTGCGCAAAAGGGTTGCTGGTGATGCTGATTTTCGTTGTAGCAAGTATTAGAAGTCTATTGTCATCGATCATGTTTAGCATTGCATTTGTACGATCCAACACTATACGTCAGATGTTCATTTTTCTGTTGGAATTCGCAGTAGAAATTTAGGTTTCATCGTTTGGATTTGTTCTTTCATGTGTAGGGTTCGAAGTAAACCCTATGGAAGTGATCGCACCTCTAATGTGAAGGCGGTAGACCCTATGGAAGTGATCGCGCCTCATTGTGAAGGCGGTAGACCCTATGGAAGTGATCGCGCCTCTATTGTGAAGGCGGTCAAAAGTAATCTTCATGACTCGAAATGAAGCTCGGGGTGGTGACAAAGGCGCTTGATGAGCCATAGAGTAGGCCCACATTTTTTCCTCCATTAGGCGCTCCTAAGCCGTAACTCTCGACCGGTCATGAACGTAATCGAGTGGACATCGCTTGTAAGTTTAAGAAATGATTTTCGAAATGAGAAATGGAAATGAGAAATTGAAATGGGAAATAGGAAATGAGAAATGGAAATGGAAATGGAAATGGGGAATGAAATTGGAAATGGAAATGATTATGGGCTAGTATGGGCTTGACCATGATGGAGGCATGGGCCTAACTATATGCAAATGCATGCAGATATGGACTGAACTGGACTATGCAAGCGCATCGAATGATTGGACTTTACCGAGTACTAGACTTTGCACTTACAATAAGCGCACTAGACTCAAAGCGAGGTAGACAAATAAAGGTGGTTAGACTTAGGGGATGAACTTTTATAGTCCGAAGACTTAAATTTTATAGTCCAAAGACTGACTAGGGTTTACATATAATGCAAACTAGACCTAGGAAAATTTTATAGTCCGAAGATTGAACTTTTATAGTCCGAAGACTGACTAGGGTTTACGTATAATGCAAACTAGGTATAGTGAAATTTTATAGTTCTAAGACTGAAATTTTATAGTCCGAAGACTGACTAGGGTTTACATATAATGCAAACTAAACCTAGGGAAATTTTATAGTCCGAAGATCGACTAGGGTTTACATATAATGCAAACTAGACCTAGGGAAATTTTATAGTCCTAAGACCGACCTTTATAGTCCGAACATCGACTAGGGTTTACATATAATGCAAACTAAACCTAGGAAATTTTATAGTCCGAAGACTGACTTTTATAGTTCGAAGAGTGACTAGGGTTTACATATAATGCAAACTAGACCTAGGGAAATTTTATAGTCCGAAGACCCGACTAGGGTTTACATATAATGCAAACTAGACCTAGGAAAATTTTATAGTCCTAAGATTGACCTTTATAGTCCGAAGACTGACTAGGGTTTACATATAATGCAAACTAGACCTAGGGAAATTTTATAGTCCTAAGACTGACCTTTATAGTCCGAAGACTAACTAGGGTTTGCATATAATACAAACTAGACCTAGGGAATGAATTGGGCCTAAATGGACCTAAGAATTGGATTGGACTAGACTTAGACTTAGATTGGAATTGATTAAGGATAGATTTGGACTAGACTTCACATAAAGATGCAGATGAGCCTAGATTTTGAAATGAACTAGACTTATATGGGCCTAAGATCGACTCAATGCTAGTGAATGTATGGACTGAAATGCACATGGGCCTAAATGAATGCAATGTGGACTCTAATGCATATGGGCCTAGAATGAATGCAAGTGAATTGGATTAATTGGATTGGATCGGATTGGATTGGATTGAATTGAAGGTGTTTATAATGGGCTTAGAATTTTTGAAATTCGTTTTTGGAAGGAACCCCTTTGTTTTATCTTTTGTTAGGAAAAGATGATGGATTAATTTTGAAAAATGTATTTTTTTCAATATGTGGCAAGTGATTAGTAAATGTTTTCGAAAAAGGTAGAATAGACATGGATGTACGATTGATTTTGAAAGATGTAAGTTTTTTGAAATTGGTGAATATGGTAAGGTAGGATTGACAGGGGAGATTAGTTGAACAGCAGGGAGAAAGTGGGAAGAGGTAGACATGCATGACAACTCTAGCTCTACAATGACCCTTTAGATGCATTTTTTTAGGACAGACTTGACCTTGCATGAAAAGACTGATTTATTTTTTGAATGTTATACTGATGCAAACTTGTTATCTTAGACTCAAACAAAGGTCAAAAGACCAATAAGCATGGGACGAATAGGCTGCGTGCCACGCAACTGGTGCGCGCGGCGCACAACCTATGCGTCTGGCGCGGGTGCATTGCGCCTGGCGCAACTTAATGCGTTTGGCGCAATGCTCTGCGGCACGCGTATTGGTAAATTGACGAAGGTTCGGGCGAAAACGACGATTTGTTTTAGACGCGTTTGCAATAATTTCGGGTGTAAAGCATATTAGCAGCAAAAATTACAATCACATATAAATGTCGTAACATGGATGCAAAAGTTCTAAACCTAAAGTCCAGGCTCTACATTCAACTATTGGTCGTTTAGGTTAAGGCTGAAAAGGTTCCATGAATAAGAGATTGATGCCACGCTTCGTACCTCTAATTAAAGATGTGGCCACGTGTAAGTCGCACTCCATTCTCAAGTCAGGAACAAGATAACAATGCCATGGTTGGGTAGATTTGCTTATGACTAAGATCCACCACTATCGCTCGTAGCTTTTTGAAAGGACAAAGCGCAAACCCCGGGGGTGACCTCACACCTAGAACATGTGCTAATGAGGCAAGGTAGATTTTCCTTATGGTGGCCGAACAAAGAGCCATGCATATGCAAAACAAGATATTATTCAAAGGCATAAAAATAAGAATGAATCGTATTTTTCAAGTTTCACCCACTCATTTAAAAATTTTAATTTTTTAAAATCCTCCCCAGTGGAGTCGCCAAATTGTAGGCGTGTTTTTATTTCGCCTACGCGGTGTGAGCGCGTATTAGATTTGACTACCCCACTGTAAAGGTTTTAGTAAAAATTGTTTTGTATTGAAAGAAGTCGCCAACAATTCTTTTTAGGAAGAATCATAAACCTAATTGGATATGGGAAAACATAGGGAAAAATTATCTAATGTAGATTTCCCCGTCTCGACTCCATAAATGGTCAAAGTGAACCAAAGATTGAGTTCGGGGTGAGGGTACGAATATAGTCATAATGAACCACATTCGCCCAGAGTTGGCCTCTACTAGATATCGATTCATTGCAGACTTTATGCCAAAGAATAATCAAATAATGTTTTAAGCACCCTAATAATAATTAGTCTAAGTTTTAGAAACACATAAAATAATTAATCTGATTAATGTTAGAACAGTTCTTTAGGTCTTGATTAACAATAAATAATATGTGAGGTGATAAAAGCAATAAGCGTGACAATCATATAATAGGCATAGAATGATCAAAGCGTGCATGTAATAGTATAGAAAAATAAATAAAAAGAAAGAGGTTTCGAAGAATATACAGTAGAGCGATTTTATGTTAAAGATTTACATCATGAAATAAATGGATAGTAACTTTAATATAAAAATATAGAATTTATTCAAGGATCCTCAGGATTATACCTATGCGGCTTGGATTGAGGAGCGCAACGATCTTTAGGCGGAGCAATCGTGAAACCAAGAACGCAATGATGAAGAATTGATTGAAGGTATTGAAAGTATTTGATTGATTGAGTGTTTGAGTATTCGAAGTGTTTTCTAGAGGTATTCGTAAGTATATTTGTGTTCGTAAATAATAATTGAAAAGCCGTCCGTAATTCGATGAAATTGCGGATATTTATAGGAAAAGAAAGTGTGCGCCTCACGCACACCCCCGCGCCAGCGCAGCCTACGTGGGCAGCGCACTGACACGCGTCAGGTGCACATTGGTGTGCCTGATGCAACCAGCCCAATTAGATTTAGGCATGTGTCAACGCGTTTTTTGAAAAGATAGAAAATAAGGTTGTGTCTCACAAAAGACTTGCGTCAAGCGCAGGTCTCTGTGTGAGTCACAAAACCTACGTGTCAGACGCTCATTGGCACGCCTGATGCGATGTGGCCCATGTGCTGGACGCACGTGGCGCGCTGAGCGCAGCCCCCACGTCCGGCGCATATTCTGGAATATTCGAGCATATTCCATTGCGCGTCTTTCGAATATATTTTTATCCCTAAAATTCCGGAGATGGAATTTTACGGATTAAAAATCTGAGTTATTCATCAAAGATAATAAAATATTTATGAAAAATATCTATTAATATAATAAATATTTGATTGGGCTTTTAAAATAGATTTAAAACATTTTATGGGCTTGAAATACAATTAATCATCATGAACAATTAATTAGGCTTTAGAATATCATTTCGAAACACATTTTAGAATGGTTCTTTAGATTGCTCTTCCGTTGGGTCGCGCCAACTAATGCCGCGGTATGTTTCATCATTGGATCCTTAAATGGGAAGACACGATTATGTGTCTACAATACCAGTCAATGGTTCTTTAGGATTTGACTTTTATATCCAGTTATGATCTCGTTAATCTATACTAAGATTGCACATAGTGACAAGGAGGACTACAATTAAATATTAAGAACAACATCAAGTTGATCTAAAAATGCAAGAAGCCCCCAAGCGAAGGTATATAAAGAATCAAGATTGAGAGATTCCGAGAAGACATACAAAACAAGCTTTGGGAAAACAAAAGGCAATATCGTGAGTTAGATCTTCTATATCCTTGCATAAATTTTCTTTAATAGCTATGTATATTCTCCCGTCAATTTTTCATGAAAATGAACAAATAGAGACTTGATCATCAAAAGAACATGAAGAAAGTCCGAAGTCTAAGGATCCATATAATCAAGTGATAAACAATGTCCCATTTTCCCTTTTTTGTAGAATACAACTATTGGAAACTAACATGCATTGGATTACTATATATATAGGTCCCATTTTCCCTTTTTTGTAGGAAAATAATAAGTAGGAGCTAATTCTAGTTGTTGACCAGCTTTCATATGAGTATCCATCACCCGACCCCATTAGGCATGTTATCGTATAATTTTGTATTGTACAACACATATGTGTCTGTTATTAAGCTAAAATTTAAGAATAATACTTTTCTAATAATGGATTGAAATTATATACTCTTCTCTGAATATGTTTCGTAGGCTTAGAATGCCATTTTGCTTTCGACATAAACCCACTACTTAGCTGGTGCATTCTTGTGACTTGTGGCTAAGCTTCTTAAATTCAAATTACTAAAGATTGACGTGAAGGCTTGTGGTTGCAGTTTGATGTATATATCCAAGAAACTAAAAGGTTTGTGCACATTGTGCTAACTGCTAAATGTTATAACCTCCTTTGCCTATCTTGTGATTGTGCATTTGAATTAGAGTAGTACTCCATTTGTTTCCATTTGTTTATCTATTAATAAATGTCTTGCTGAAGGGTGTTATATTTATTGATTTGTAGAAATTAAAGTACTGATATACGTTTAACTGTATCCTGTTATCTATCATATGTTGGTCTTAGACATGAGAATTGAATTGGTTTAGATTTTTAATTGTTGTATAGTGTATGACATAGAGTTTTGGCTTAGGTTATGAATTATGGAACAATTAAGGTAAGTTTGCTTTAATTAGACTAGTCGTATATGCACGCAATGCGTGCGTCAATAATCATATGTAGCTATATGTACGAATGGACATATTTTTTCAATCTAAAATTATTTTGGTAGTAATGTAAATTATTGAGGTTCTTTTGTAGATTTTACTATCTTTTTAAATTGAAGGTGACTGATTTTTAACTGTTCAATACCGAAACTGAAAAATTTGGTCGATGATTTAATAATTCCTTGTCAGCGGCTTTAGTATAGTTTTTTGACGATTGTAAATGTTAATAAACCATATTGTTTGAACTTTGTAAATACGAAGTATTATGTTGTGAGGATATATGTTGCTAATTTTTTTTGATTGAAGATTCTAATTAATTTCGTGAATTGATTGTTTCAATCTATTTTACCAAGTTATTGATGCTGATTGCATATTCCATTTTTGACTTATTCCATATGGCAAGTTGCATTGATTCTCATTTTTTTATTTTTTATAAAAAAAACGTTGTTTTAAATTATTAAAGGGTATTCTAGTCATTTCATAGGGGGACACCATACCTCCTCCCTTGGCTTATATAATAGAGATTATATAATATATGTAGTAGTTCTTGTTGCGTCTGTAGGGGTCTTAGATGTATATATATATATCGACTATTTCAATTTACTTCTTTCTGGGTTTGATTAAGTTTGTGGGTCAGATCTTGAAATGTTTGTAGGATTGGATTGTTATTACTAAATTGTGAATTAATAATAGGATTTGATTAATGTTATTGATAGATGAATTTTATATACTTCAACTGAGGTATTTCATACTGAAAAAAAAGAGGAAGAAAATACTAATGTAGTTGTGTGGAATAATGATGGTGGACATCCACAACTGTTGGGATTTATATTCTTATTGCTAATAATATTGCAAGGGGCTATCTCTAAGACATGTATTTTGTAATATAGTGTCTACGGATATGTAACTTCTGGGAAACCGGATGATACTTCCAAGCACGTAGTAATACGCTTTCCTACAAAAATTTTACCGACCCACTAGGATCAACAAGGTTCACGGTAAACTCTTGTTAGATACGAAGAAGAAACTATGGAGTTTGGTTGATTGCCAACTACATACACTACAAGCAGGTGTTTCAAGGTTGTGTTTTACAATGAACAAGGAGACAAATCTGTAAATAAATCTCCTTAAGCAAGTATGAATGTTTTTCTAACCTCAATCCATATATGATATCTCCCTATATATAGTAGGGAAGATTTACAGAAGAAAACACTGAAATAATGCATCATTTCATAAGATGAGGCATGCATCATTTCACGAAACAAAGTGTCTCGTCAGTATGGTGCGGGCGCACTATACAACCCGGGTGCGGGCGCACCAAACTTCCCCGACAATCAATCGATTTTCGAGGCAATGGTGCGGGAGACTTGTGCGCGGCACGCAAGCCACGTGCACGGCATGCACCGCTCGCGTGGCACGCACCAACACTTAGCCCCGATTATTCGCGTTTCCTTCTTTCTCACTACGTTTCATCACACCACAACATCGAAACATAATCATCACATATCATCAACGGACACATTTAACTATGAATGTTCCGACATATTTCAGAGAGATTTGTTAGACATATGCTTCCTGGAAGTCTAGAAGAGGAGGATGCCGCCGCTTTATCAACAACCCAAAGGTTAGAAGTCTCGGTGTCTCACATATACTATAGAAGAGCATATTTTATATGTAGAAGTTCTTTTGAAGAGATTTGAGAAACCATTAATTTTGTTTAGTTTATTAGTTAATAGACTTGTAATAATGTATTTGTAAATTTGTCCACGGGGGCATTAATATTGTATACATAATTTTTCTTTTGGGTATGAAATTTCAATATAAATATCTAAATATATAGTTTTATATACATTAATTTACGACTATTATGGTATTAGAGTTGGATTAGCTATGAAGGCGTTGCAATAGGTGCCAAAATAAGGTATGATAATAATAATAATAATAATAATAATAATAATAATAATAATAATAATAATAAAGTACAATTTGCCTACGTGTCAAGCTAAGCCAAGATTAAAAGTGCCAAATGTCAATGTCCAAATCAATTAGCCTAGAAAAATTGTCTTCGAATTGCCATTTGTTGATGTGTCACCATGGTATTCAATCCAAGCGTGCTGCCACGGTTAAGTATAATTGGAAAAAAATAAAAATAATACAAATTACAATAAGTTGCCACATTTCAAGCAACCGATTTGTATCTTAATCAATTAGAATCTTCATAATAGGAAAGCTGAATAGATGTCCTGTAATGCAAGAATGTTAATTAGTCATAGCCAAAACCTTGATGAAATTCACGATTAATGCCTCAAATCTCGTGATATAATGGATTTATCAGTCTATTATATAAAACTA
Organism: Beta corolliflora; assembly: GCA_947648045.1. Classification (NCBI taxonomy): domain Eukaryota; kingdom Viridiplantae; phylum Streptophyta; class Magnoliopsida; order Caryophyllales; family Amaranthaceae; genus Beta; species Beta corolliflora. The sequence continues at coordinate 29,730 of CANSZD010004286.1, forward strand.
GAATAATTTGCTTATGTGTCGTTTATGCAAGGTAATGAAATCCTATGTGTCAATTAAACACCAATTTTTTTGCTTATGTGTACAAGGTCAAAGGAAGGGACAAGTGGCACTAAGTTGTTCGATTTTCAAAAGATTTGGCCAAATCCGTCCAAATCAATGCAAAATTATGTGATTTTAGGTTCAAAATCTTCTAATTAAGCAGTTATAATCTACAAATCTTTGTGTGCTTCAATCACTACAAAATCATTGCCATTTTAGATGAAATTGATTGAACTAAAAACGGTATGTTAGATTATGAGATCCGATTTTCAAATCCACCTTGATTTTTGGTTGAAATTATTATAATTGCTTCTTTTTTTTCGAAATTATTGGAAAATATCAATTGTATGTACATGGTTGCAACTATAAATATAGACCATTCCATATGTAACACAAAGACCGTAAAACGTGTATAATGTGTTGTCCATAATGTCAACATCATCTCCTCGCAAGATAATTCATCTTCGTCCCAAGAGATTACAAATACACCTATTATCAAAAGAATGTGACTACTCTAATTTTCTTGATGTTGAATTTATGGTTCTCACCCTCTTTCGTGAGGGTCATGTATTTTTACATGATGTATATACTATGTTCACTTATCAAATTAATAGAAGCAACGAGGTATGTGTTGATGTCGAAGAGGTTAATACTACAATTGATGGTTTTCTGCCATACTTTGATTTTTGGAATATGATTTTATATGACGTCCAATGCACTCCTCTAAGGGCTTATAAAGTATTCATGATTATTTTGAGGATATTGATTTGAACGATGGAGATGGTCTTCGGCTTAAACATTGTTTTGCTCCGTTATCTAGCAAGTGATGATTAAATTTAAATTTTCTTTTTTACGTTATGTTTAATTATCCATTTTCGGTTTTATCAGCTGTATGAACAACTACATATTGTTTCATTTAATTAAGTTGTTTAGTTATCTTGGAATACTTTAATTGATATTATTTTAAATAAATGTTTTACGATTTTGGACGAATAAATTTTGACATTACTCTTATATTCGTGTATATGTACAATTTTTTTATTTACTTTTATTTGCGTATTTTTCTTATACGACCAACCAAAATTTAAATGATTCTAATATATTGGTCGGTTTATGTAATGAGTAAGAAATTGTTAATAACATTATTACTATCTTAAACACATTTACATTTCAACAATAACTACATTGTCAATTTATTTATCTGACATGGACATTAACTATTGCATTAACTCTTAAAATTTCTAAATTAAGTTAAAATAATTTATTACTCTATCATAAATTCAATGCCAAACTACTACTTACTTCAAAAAATTAATGTGATGTCCGAATTTTTCTATAAATTGATTCTCCTTGTGTCTTTGTATATTCACATCTCCACTCTTTATATAAACCCGTTTTCTTATCTTTCTTTCCTCACTATCATAAGCAAGGCCAAATACAACTTTCTCGGTTGTTAATACAACTGATGAAGAAAAACTTATAGATAAATGGATGGGAATGTACATGAGACTAGAGGTAAAAACAAATGTATGTTAGATATTATCAAGTTGTATAACATTTTGTTTACCTATTAAATACAGCTATTTTGACAATATAATTTTTGTTGTTCTATGAAAAAAAAGTATGACAGATACAAGAAGGAACAAAGTGAACATGGGAGTGTGAAAGAAAACGACCAAGAATAGTCAATTTGCCAAAACAATAATAGATGGATGTTTTAAATTTATACATGCATATAATTCATTTGAAGCACTATATAACACTTTACAATATATTGTTTTTTTCATGTGATTTTGGTTGTAAAATGTATAGGAAGAACTTACAGAGAGAACGAAGCATCTACCACGTCAATCACTCCTCGAAGCGTGAACGTGATGAAGATGGTCGATCGGAGATGATGTGAAGCTTCTCCTTTAGATGCACAACTCTCTATAAGCAAGAGAACTATGGTTGTCAAGGATGATATATAGACACCGTAATTTCAATTTTCATGAAGAACTTCACTATTAGTTTCATTCCAATAAAGAACTTATATATGTTATCAAGTTCTATGTTTTTTTTAATATAACAATGTATTAGACAAGAATGTTTGGTTTACTTTGAACTATTATATTAGTTATCTTTTGAATTTTGAATAATGTCAAATGCCTTACGTAATATTGTGATCCGACTTTATTTTTAACAACTAATTGGTATATAGACAAGCAGTTTGTCGCGGAATAAAGTTTAATTATATTTGAACTTAAGTATTTTTCTATGAATCATAACATCATGAAAATTTAATCAAGTGTTTTTATATGCCAAAAAACACTTCTAAAATTGTGAATAAGGTGCCGTAAATTGTTTATTACTATGTAACTACTTTATATTTAGAACACTGTAAACCTATATTATTAGAAAAAAATTAGTATAAAATATTTAATTTAACAGCTTAAGATTATGGAATTTTAAAAGGTTATTAATTGATTTATATTTACTATTAGTTGAAACAATACTTTAAATGACCAAAGTTTATATTATAATATGAAAATTCGACATTTAATGTGAGTAATTACCAAAAATTACTATCGATCTTCACTTTCAAATTAATAAAGTCATTAAATATAGTAAGTGATCTATCATATCACATCAAACTTGAATATGATCCAAAAATATCTTTATTGATATATCATATCACTTTATGATATACAAATATATATGCCATATATATCTAATCCCCATATAAATAATTGATATCTTTTTGTATGTAATTTCAATCTTTATGATATAAAATCACTTATGCTTCAAAGTCGTGCCTAGAATTCCGAGTATTACTCATATTAGAATTATTATTATTTTTAAGTTAATTACAAGGTGTAAGATAATTAATTGAAAGTATGAACATAAAAGGTGAATTGCTTACAAATTTATAGAAAATATTACACCACTGTTCTTATCTACAATTGCCAAATTATGTCAAACTATGTGAATTTATAAAAAATATTAAATGAACTTAGGAATTAAACTTGAAAAACATTCTTTCTTGCGATTCGAACGTTGAACATCGGGTTTATTTTTTTTCCTATTTCGATGAACCCATTCCTCTTCATCCAAAATCTATATAAGGATTAATTAGTAATTTTCAACATTTATTTGGATTCCAACATTAAAAATCTTTTAAAATAATTACATCTTTTACATGCATTATTTATTACTCAAATATAAATACTTTTCAATATTGGCGTAATTATATTTGAGAATCAATTATAAGTACTCTAAAACTATATCTTTATTATAACGCATGTTTTAATAATAATCCGAAAGTATTAAAAAACATACTTCCCTCGTTTCTTTTACATGCAACCGTCCGACTTTCACGCTCGCCATTGCATAACTTCAACCATTAATATCTTTAATTACCGATTATAAAAAATTATGATATATATTCATGCAATAGATAAATTCATTACAATTTCGGTTTAAATAAGTCTATTTTTTAAATTTTAATCCGAAAAAATAAAATACTATTCAAAAATGAAAACATGTACATGCATGCTTTTTATTATCAAAATAATTAAATTGTGATCTAAACTTGCCATATTAAGTGGATATTTTAATTGACCATTTATCAAATTAAATTAGGAATTAAAAGATACTTACACGTAAGAATCAAGTTCACCAAATTGATCACTTTAGTTCTTTGCTTCCTCATTCATGTGATATTCTACCTTCAAGAACCCATTAGATTTCTGATTTGCCAAACTATTCCTCATTCTTCAATTGTACTTGCATGCATGTTGAGAAGATTCAATTTATTTGCCCAAAATGTACGAACAAGTAATCGCTTTGAAGCTCGAAAAATTTACAGCTATCTCCAAATGCATGTTGATTATCGGTTCTTTGATTATTGTTTTGGTGAAATTTATCAATTATGTTACTTTTTTTAGCTCAAAAGCTTGGTTTAAGTATTGTTTTGAAGCTCAAAAAATGAAGAAATTTGTTGAACATTGAAGGAAAAGCTCGAAGTGTTGTAGATGGAGTGAAATGAAATTGTAGTGAGAGATAGAGAGATTAGTGGTGCTAAAATGCAAAAGTAACTTTATATTATTTTCTCTCCATATATGTTGTGATCTAGAAATGAAAATCACAATTGGTTTTATGTTGTGGTAATAATTTGAGTAATATAAGGTGACTACGTTTCATGTGATGCATAGATAGAGAGATTGGAGAAGATGATGACAATGTAATAATGGGAAAAATATAGAGATAAATTAAAGTTTCCAATACATAATAAAGTTGCTCTTTTCCTTTTATTTTTCTTTTATAGAGTAGGTAGGTTTTGTAGTTTGTTACTTATTTTATGCTAATTGGTTATTATATTACATTTGACTTTTCATTTGGTACCACTGTGATGACTTACACTTAAGCCGATTGATGAAGCTTTAATTAGTTGTAACATATTAGATTAAGTATATAATTTACTATAATATGATGATGCTTTATGATTTACATGATATAATACAATTAAATAACATGACATGAAATATAAATAAAAAAATAAAAATATATAATCACCATATTGTTTTTTAAAAGGTAAATCATCTATATATATATATATATATATATATATATATATATATATATATATATATATATATACTTTATATCCAAATTTCTTTTGATAGATGGATCAGCAAGTGTTCGAAAAGGTTTACAACCGGGAACGAGCAATTTGGTTCAAAAAACTTACCGAAAACCCTTAATGGATGTATCTAATAGTAAGACATTAAATTTGTGTATTATAACCATTTCTTACATACAATCCTTTTAATTATTTTTCTAATCTAGAAGATGTCAATCACAGGTTTGTTACATGTTCCTGTTGTCTGTAAAGAATATGCACATATTGCAAGACAAAAAAGAAAATTGGTTATGCAAGAACGACGTGTAAGGCGTAATTCTTACATTCAAAATAACAAGGAAAATGAAGGACCATCGCCTCCTACCCCCGCTACTTTCAAGTTGTCTACCAAATTGTATGCATCATAAGTTATTGGTTTGTATAAACATAAATTATAGTCTAGTTATAATTTTTATTTTATTTTTACAATACTAACACAATGTACGTCAAGCAATATATGTGCACTTGAATCTCATACCCCGAATCAAAATTCAATCTATAACGTTTTAGGTATTACATTTTAACAAATATCGACTATGGAAGTTTAAGTCATGATCATTAGGCATGTCATGATAAAATTTATGTGTGTAGGTCATGATAACAATCTTAACTTCGAATGTCAAATTGATACAGATACATATGGACTAAATATTGATACAACACCGCAACATTACTATTGGTAAGTTTTATGCATACAACAGTTATTCATAGTTGAATTGAATTTGATTTTAAAACATATATTACATGAAAAGATAATCATTGTGTAAAAAAATGTAACATTCAGAAATTAGCGTTGCTGGTGGGAGGAGCTCAATTGGGAAATATAATAGGACTAAACGAAGGGTATTATTGAACAAGAAGCGTATGCGAGGAGGTCAGTTTGTAAAGTGTCAAGTAACTATGACATCATTAAATATCTTGGTACTATATACATAACTCTTACTTTTGTATACTGAACTTCACATCTTTCACATATAACAGAAAATTGTTTTGATTTGGCAATGCAAATTAAAATACGATGGGGGCAAGTTGTCAAACTGTTGAAACATCAACTGCTTTTTAGAGTACCGAAATGACATGTATGATGAATAACAAGGAGTGCTCTTCAACATTTTATATACTGTAATTTAGTTGTTGTAAACTTAAATTTGCGTGCATCTTGGTTTTTGTATAAGAAGGTTAATTATGATTAGGAAGCGCAGTGCTGGTACATATTGTTCTCAAATACTCTATTCGTAACTTACATTTTTACCTATTTCTTATGTGCTTTTTAATGATATAGTATTTAAGAGGTATATAAATTATGTTAAGTGTAATTGTAGTTCCACACTGTAAATTATATATCAATTACTCGATTACATATTATTTTCATCGCTTTCGTAATGCTAATAACGATACCTATTTTTTTGTTAGGACAAACACGTTCGGCAGTAAATATGGGAAACAAATTTTACAAAGTACACAAGTGTTCTTAATTCGGTTAAGCGACGATTTGAATTAGGTATTATTTTTTTTATTTCTAATATAGTCCTTTCTTAATACAATATTTTCCCAATTGTCAACATTGACATTTGTGTTAACATAAATATATAAAATGACCTTCCCGGCCCTAACCTGCAGGTAGCAGCAGTAATGTACATGCTGGAACGACTACATCCAATAATACTCGAATGGAACAACATAGTCACAATAATACTATAAATGATAATGATAATTTGCCTATTGTTGGAGGTATGCATTTCAATAATATTTTAAATAACAATGCATGTTGTACTTTTAGATTATTCACACTATGTACGTCTTAATTGGATGTTTTATCTCCTTTTGAACCACATACGCGACTTCATGTATTTATATAAAGATAATTTATTCATTATTTATTGTTAATTTCACTTATATGATTTATAAGGGAATTCGTTGTTGATTATCGTGGGAATACCGGGATATTGGAGATCCAAGATGGGAGTGTGAGTATTGTGGAGCATTGATGCGGCTTGAGGAAACAAAGAAAGAAACATATAAAGACAAACAAACCTAAATTTTCACTTTGTTGTATGCAAGGCAAAGTACAGCTGCCTTTGTTACGGCGTTCTCCCTGTGTCTTATCAGACTTCCTTAAAGGGAAACACCCTAGAAGTGAGAATATCCGACCATACAATATGATGCACTCATTTACATCCATGGGAGGTAAAGTACAAGAGCCAGGCCATCTACCCAAGGATCTGGACCATATAATTTCAAAATAGGTGGACAAAATCATCACCTAATTGGAAGTTTGCTGCCAAACGAAGGTTCCCGTCCAACATTCTCTCAATTGTACATATATGATAGTGAACATGAGATAGAGAATATAATGTTAGCAATCTTTAATTAATATGTATTTTTATTGATAAACAATGCCTTTGTTTTTTGACTTAATACGTACATTATTTTAACTTTAGTTTACTTTTTTCCTACTTTTACACAGTTCTGATAATTCGGATAAGTTTGAAGACTCTCTAATTGCCCAGATACAAGATATGATTGATGAACACAATCCTTTGGCAAAGAACTTTAGGATGGTTAGAGATCGCTTTAACAATGATGTGAGTGAGAATGTCAAATTGAAGCTAATTGGAAAGAGGTATTCTGATGGGAGGACCTACAACTTGCCAACAACATCTGAAGTTGCTGCTTTAATAGTTGGTGATATTGATAGTGCGGATACAAGAGACATAGTTGTTGAAACAAAAAGCGGCAGATTAAAACAAATATCCGAACTCCATCTCGTTTATTTGTCCTTGCAAAGATCCGCTTCTATTTCCGTACGGTGAGGATGGATATCGAGTCGATGTGTCACACCGGAGACAAGACCTTACCAACTAACAATTCAAAAAAAGGGATAGACTTACTATGAGGGAGTGGTTCACGTATCGAATGGATGATCGAAAAAACGAGGCACCAACTATATTACTTTCACGAAGGTTATGCCAACAATTCAGTGTAGATGGTTATACTATGATGGAGGCTGAAAGATTATCGTTTGTTAAGAATAACCAAGATAGTTTTAGGGCTCATAATGTGAAAAACTTAAGATATGCTGCGAGTAGGGGTGATAATGAAGGTGCATCAAGTGGTAGTCGTATAGTCATACCAGCTTCATTCACCGGAGGGCATAGCTACACGAGGGAAAACTATCAAGATGCAATGGATATTTGTAGATAGTATGGCTATCCAGATTTGTTCACAACATTCACATATAATCCCAAATGGCCTAAAATCACAAGATTTGTAACAAAGAGGGGTTTACGGCCAGAAGATAGACCGGATATTATATGTCGTGTGTTCAAGATGAAGCTTGATCAATTGGTTAAAGATCTGAAGGATCGAAAGATTTTTGGAAGAGTTAGAGCTGGTAAACATTACTTTTAAGTATAACTACCTACGTATCCTGTTTCCTTAGGCATGGGGAGTCCAACCTAGTTGGTTTGCCCTCCTAAGGAAATGTATAGGTTGTAAATGAGTTTTTGGTGGAATACAATTTTTTTACTTAGAAAAAAAAAAACTACATACATAACATTATTTTATTACCTTAAATAATCTTGCTTAAAAGCAACTTCAACCAAATCTTATAAAACTTTATCGTACTTATGTTGTTAATACTTAATATGATTTTACGATGCAGTTGTATATACTGTTGAATTCCAAAAGCGTGGTTTGCCACATGCACATATACTTTTGTTTCTACACCGGGAAGACAAATTTCCAGACACTGATGCAATTAATAGATTATTTAATTTGTGCCGAACTTCCACAAAAAATATGATAATCCAGAGTTATATGAGGTTGTATCAGAGTTTATGATGCATGGTCCATGTGGTGTTTCAAATGAAAATGCACTATGTACTGAGGACAAAAAGTGTACAAAGCGGTTTCCAAAACGATTCAACGAGAGAACAAGAGTTGATGATGATGGATACCCGGTTTACAGAAGAAGAGATACTAGAGCAACTGTGGAGAACAATAAATTCGTCGTGCCATATAAAGCTCAATTGCTCTCTAAGTATCGTCCCCATATTAATGTTGAATGGTGTAACCAATCCACATCGATCAAATATTTGTTTAAGTACATAAACAAAGGTTATGATTGAGTTACATCAGCAAAGATATCACGAGCGCCAAAACAAAGTGATGATCCAGAAGTAATTGATGAAATCAAGATGTACTATGACTGCTGGTACTAGTGGCAGATCCAGGATCTTTGTATGGGTTGGGTCGTAGACCTCTAGCTAAAAACATAAGTTTCCTTTAAAAACAAATTATAAGTCATTCATAATATTGAATGAATATCAAGATTATGTTTATTAAAATAAAATAATACTTCCATCGTATTCTTATGTTTCGCTCACGTTCCTTTTAAAATCAGATATTATAACTGTACTAAGTTTTTTTTTATTTTACTCAATTTTTTTTATTCATGCTTTGGCTTATTGCAGTCCCTCTTTTATTCCCACCAAAAAGGTCGATATCAAGTTATATAATCCTCCTTAAATCTATCAAAAGAAGGCCTTCGAAAATGAAGGAAGTAATATATAAGAAATACAACTATTACTTTTTTACCAATCATTTTTATAAAACTGAATAATTTACTTAAACTTAGCATAATAATATAATATGCTAAAGCAATCATATGATGAAATGTAGCAAATATTAAAAACAAGATCTAAAACTTATTATTTTTGGCGTATGTAAAAGATTTGAGTATTAACTAACAAGGAATTTTTTGAAAATAAGAAAAATTGAAAATAAGAAAAATATTGAAAAACTTCTCATAAGACAAAATGATAGTAGAAGGTATTTTCATTTAAAATAAAAGAAATAGAAATTGCAGTACTTATTTTGGGTCATACAAAAAAACTACTTAAGTGGGTCATACAAGAAATAAAGAAAAATAGAAAAGAAAAAGGACAAAAAAGAAACAATCAAAGCAAGTTGTATATATCTAGCAGATGTTTGTTGCCTGGAGTCGAACTCAGAACCTTCGTCGACTCAAAAATTTAATTTTTGCTTACCAAACCAACTATGCTATGGACATTAACTATAAAACAACGTAGTAAAGTATTTTTATTCTATAGCTGATGGGGGGCCATGGCCCGAGTAGGCCCCCTAGATCCGTCCCTGACCGGTACATATCTCCGTGTGAAGTGATGTGGAGGATATTCAGTTTCCCCATTCATTTCAGGATCCCAGCTTTCGAGAGGATTTGTTTCCATCTACCTGACGAACAAACTATAATGTTCAAAGATGTGGATGACGCTGAATCTATTCCTGAAAGGCCAAATATTGACGGAACCAAGTTTTTAGCTTGGATGGAGTGCAATAAGAAATACGCTGCAGCATGGGAATTGAGTTATGTTGAGTTCTTCAATAAATTTGTGTGGCAACAACGCGAACGTGAATGGACCCCAAGGAAGAAGGGCTTTTCAATTGGAAGAATTTATCACGTGACCCCAGATGTTGGAGAAAAATTCTACCTGAGGACTTTGCTTAATTTCGTTAAAGGTGCAACATGTTATGAGGACATACGTGTCGTGGACGGTATAATTCATCCCACCTTTAAAGAAGCATGTTATGCCAGAGGTCTTTTAGATGATGACAAAGAGTATGTTGATGCGATTATAGAAGCAAGCTTCAGAGAAACCGGAGTATATCTGTGTAATCTTTTTTGCATGTTACTCTTATCTTGCAGTCTTTCAAAACTAGAGACAATGTGGCAAAAGACTTGGCATCTTCAGTCTGATGATATACTTCAAAGACAACGCAGACTTATGCGTGATGAAGGTAAGCACTATTATTTTGTAAAATTTGTTTCTCATAATATCTTTATCTTTCAATTCATTTGATGTTTAAACGTGTGAACAAACAATTATTTTTAATAACATTGGTATTAAGTAATAGGCAACTGCAAAACTATGTGTTGGCTGAAATCGAGGCAAAACTACAGAGTAATGGCAGCACACTATGTAGATTTAGTGACATGCCTTTTCCAGATAACTTGATGGTCATAGAAGGTCAAAACAAGGTGATAATCGACGATCTGTCTTTTGATAGAGAAACAACTACAACAAGAGTTCACTCAACTGTATTCAGGCTTCAATGTTGATTAGAAGAAAGTTTTTCATGAGATAATGGATGCTGTCTCAAGAGGTAAAGGAGGCGTCTTCTTCGTATATGGTCATGGAGGAACAGGGAAAATGTACCTTTGGAGAACTTTGTGTGCTGCAATACGGCGTGTGGGTGAGATCGTTTTACTTGTGGCTTCAATAGGATTGCCTCTTTACTTCTGCCACACGGAAGAATTACTCATTCCAGATTTGGAATTCCATTAAATATTAATGAGAACTCAACGTGCGTAGGTATTAAGCCAAGATCATATGTGGCAGCACTACTTATGAAGACAAAGTTAATTATACGGGATAAAGCCGCCATGATGCATTAATATTGCTTCGAAGCCCTTGACAGAAGCATGAAGGACATCATGCAGCACATTAATCCTGCCAACTTGCATATACCCTTTGGTGGGAAGGTTATGGTATTCGCTGGTGATTTAATACGAATATTGCCGATTATTCCAAAAGGAAGCAGACAATATATTGTATTCGCTGCGATCAATAGTTCTTACCTGTGGGACTTCTGTCATGTGCTTCGACTTACGCAAAATATGCGGCACACCGCAGATCTTCTACTCGCATTTGGATGAGGTTAGAAAATTTTCTAAATGGATATTGAATATTGGATATGGCAAAGAGGGAGAACCCAATGATGGGGAGGCCGTTGTAGAAATTCCAGATGAAACTATAGTTAAAGGAGGTGATGATCTAATTGTTGCTATTCTTAATAGCACGTATCCCGACTTCTCGAGGATCATCTATGGGAAGCAACTTATTTCCGTGAAAGAGCTATTCTCTAGACCGATAAATGATATTATGGATACGATTAATGACCATGTCCTATCGCAATTGCCAGGTGAAGAAAGAACATACTTGAGTTCAGATGCAATTTCAAATGATGAAGCCAACTTTGGCATCCATGAGCTTTATTCTACTGAATTCTTAAATACCATTAGATGCTCTGGATTACTGAACCATAGTATAAGATTGAAGGTCAGTGCACCGGTTATGCTTCCAAGGAACATTGACCAAACATGCGATTTGTTGAATGGTACAAGGTCGATGTTAAGCACCTATGCAATCACATCTTTGAAGTCGTGGGTCGTATCCGGGAAGTAATGTGGGCCACAAAATTTTTATTCTGCGGATGACACTCATCCCATCACATTCAACAAGATTTCCAATAAAATTCCAAAGAAGGCAATTCCCTTTGGTTGTTTGTTTTGCAATGGCAATAAACAAAAGTCAAGGACAATCTCTCTCTCATGTAGGGTCAGATCTCGCTCGACCGCTTTTAGCCATGGACAAGTTTATGTGGCAATATCAAGAGTTACAAGTAAAAAGGGACTGAAAATATTAGTTTGTGATAAAGATACAGGAAGGTCAAATACAACAACTAATGTAGTGTACAAGGAAGTGTTTCAGAACGTATAATCATTTTCCATGTTGTGATCTATGTTTTGAGTTTTACAATTATTTTATTACGTATAAGAATGTGAGTGTTGAATAGACTTATAATGAGGGTGTATTGGCATTTTAATTTTATGCATTCGTGTATTTTAAACCTTTATAATTTATGTAACTTGATGTATTTAATAAAAGTTCCAAAAATTGGACCATTAAAACTTCCCGTGCATTATGCACGGGTGAAAGTATTAGTTATATATATATATATATATATATATATATATATATATATATATATATATATATATATATATATATATATATATATAAAGCTAAGTACAATTTACTTATATGTCAAGCCAAGATTATAAGTGCCAAATGTCACGTCCAAATCAATTAGCCAAGAAAATTGTCTTCAAATTGCCATTTGCTGATGTGTCACCATGGTATTCAATCCAAGCGTGTGCCACGGTTAAGTATAATTGGAAAAAAAAATACAAATTACAATAGGTTACATTACCTAATTTCAAGCAACTGATTTGTATCTTAATCAATTAGAATCTTTATAATAGGAAAGCTGAATAGACTTCCCGTAATGCAAGGATCTTAATTATCCATAGCCAAAACCTTGATGAAATCCACGATTAATGCCTCAAATATCGTGATATAATGGATTTATTATAGGCAAATAAATCAATTATGTCAAAAATTAACATAATTACATGATACCATTAGCATATTTAGCTGCAAAATCTTCATCATAGCTACTAGCCTACTATATAAGCTAAGAAATATTAGCATATAGTCAGTGGCGGATCCAAGGGGGGCCTACCCGGGCCATGCCCCCATCAACTATAGAATAAAAATACCTTACTGCGTTGTTTTACAGTAAATGTCCGTAGCATAGTTGGGTTGGTAAGGAAAATTTTAAGTTTTGAGTCGACGAAGGTTATGAGTTCGACTCCAGGCAAGAAACATCTGCTAGATATATACAGCTTGCTTTGATTGTTTCTTTTTTGTCCTTTTCTTTTCCATTTTTTTTTATTTCTTGTATGACCCACTTAAATAGTTTTTTTGTATGACCCAAAATAAGTACTGCAATTTCTATTTCTTTTATTTTAAATGAAAATACCTTCTACTATCATAATGTCTTATGAGAAGTTTTTCAATATTTTTCTTATTTTCAAAAAAATCCTTGTTAGTTAATACTCAAATCTTTACATACGTCAAAAATAATAAGTTTTGGATCTTGTTTTTCATATTTGTTGGATTTTCTTCATATGATTGCTTTAACGTATTATATTATTATGCTAAGTTAAAGTAAATTATTCAGCTTTTACAAAAATGAGTGGAAAAAAGTATTAATAGTATTTCTTACATATTACTCCCTTCATTTTCGAAGGCCTTTTTGATAGGATTAAGGAGGATTATATAAGTTGATATCGACCTTTTTGGTGGGAATAAAAGAGGGACTACAATAAGCCAAAGCATGAATAAAAAATTGAGTAAAATAGAAAAACTTAGTAGAGTTAAAATATCTGATTTTAAAAGGAACGTGAGCGAAACATTAGAATACAATGGGAGTATTATTTTATTTTAATAAACATAATCTTAATATTCATTCAATATTATGAATGACTTATAATTTGTTTTTAAAGGAAATTTATGTTTTTAGCTAATGGTCTCCGGCCCACCTCATACAAAGAGATCCTGGATTCGCCACTGCATATAGCCCACATAATTCCTCCTCTTTGACCATCTTATAACGTTTTTTATAGATTTGTGTGGCTTGGGATGCTTTACTTGGAGGCTGGCTCTTTTTGGTGATGTGAAGCTTCATGAAATGGTAGCTGAAAAGCTTATAGAGTTAGAACCAAATACTAGGGAAAATTTTGTTTAGTTGGCAAATATGTATGCACTTTCTGAAAGATGGAATTATTGAGAAGAATGAGGAAGATGGAATGACAAAATGTAGTTATTTTGATTGAATTGAATAAATAACATGTTGTTTTATAAAACAACTCTAATTGAAGTTCTTTTTATTGTTTCAATATCTTTTATAGAGAAAAACAATATATGATGTCATTCAAGGTTCTTTACATAAAGTGACCAACTTATTATATTTTCAAGGGTAGGATTGGTATAGTGCATTTTAATTACCGTATGCTTTTTAATTTCCAAACTATTTTGATATATGCCAAAATGAGTCACAAGCATGTATAAATTTGGAATTAAATACATATATTTACAATATATAACTCAATATACATATTTCATATAAATTGATAATCATATGTATTTTCATTAGCCATTCAAAGATTTAGGAATTGTATGACTCATATAGTGATTTATTTAAATGAAATTAAATGGATAAAACCCACATGCAAACATAGAATGCATCAAAAATAGTCATGACTAAGCGATCAAGATTGTATATTTTTAAAAAAAATTACCAAATAAGATTTTCCAATTTTGGCCCACATACATATTTTTTTTTCTAATTCTATTTGAATTGATCACCTCCTTCTCCAAAATGAAGGTATACAAATATAAATGACAGTATCTATGTATTTTGTAGATCAAAGGATCTAAACCTTCTCGTTTCCAGCGAATTACTTCATAAATTTACGGTTTTGCATGCGAGCTTTAGAACTTCTTGATTTTGTAGATTGAAGGATCTAAACCTTCCCATTTTCTTTTTATAGGAACCTTCTAACATAAATACATCTAAATTTTGCAACTTGATCAAATGACAATCTTATATTTTTCTGACTTCATGCTTGAACATATCTGCGGCACAATCTACCAATGAATCCCACATGCATTAAGCTTAATTTTGATCTTTTGATGTAGAAATCCAATAATTTGCTGGAGAACATAATATAGAATTTTCAAGTTCCATATACGATGGCATAAAACAATAGAAAATTTTATGGAAATGGTAGCAAAATTGTTGGAAAACCTGAAATCTAACCAAGTGTAATATAATGGCTAAAATTTCAGGTTGGCATTGACGCAATGAAATGAAGACGCTGACACATCCGGGCCAGACACTGACGTTATGACTAAATCAATGGTTCAACTATTGTCCGAAGAATAGGGAAGACATGGCTGCTAATACTTACTAAGTCATCAATAAGGACTGAAGTCAAAAGGAGAGTGGCAAAGATAGGAATTCTATTGAGTTTGTGCGGATATCATGTGGAGCTACCTCCGAGATTCTTGGATGCACGTTGTAGTTGAGTGACGGCTATATAAATGCGCTTAAATCACAAGGCAAAGGATCACAAGTCTCATACACAAACTTATACATTGCAGCCATTACTCCGAGATTATTTACACTTTATATTTCTAGCAACTTTCGTACTTTCATTCGAATAAACAATTATTGTACCTAGATCAAATAACTTAGGTTGTATCGATTGTCATTCACTCTGAGTGACGATTGCATATAGTGGATTGGTGGACTCACATCCACTCGCGGTTTTTTACCCACCTTCATTGGGGTTTTTCCGCGTCAACACTCCTTTGTGTCGTTCCCTCTTTCTAATTCTTCTCATACTTGCATAGCATACATTGCATAAATCTGGTTGTTGTCGTCCCATATCGGATCTTGTCGCTTAGGCGAAAATCAGCATCAACAATTTGGCGCCCACCGTGGGGCCACAGCCAGATCAATCACTTTCTTCCAATTCTCTCGAAATGGCCGCAGCAATGAACACTGACGAAATGCAGAAGCTCTATGATCAAATGAAGGCAGAAATGGCCGAAATGAAAAAGGCCAACGAACAATTGTCCTCTGATTTCTCATCGTCGCAAGAAAAGATTCAAAAGTTACAAGAAGAATTGGCCTCGACGAAAGCGTCCAAGGCCCGAAGTCGCTTCAGTACAGACGACATTTCCGCCATGCACCCCCTCACTGATTCCGAGAGCACCGAGTCAGAAGATGATGAAGGTTTCCTAGATGGAGCCCCTTTCAACGATCAGGGTGGAGGTAACCTCGAGAAGACCCCCGTGAATGGAGATGAAGATCCCATGGCGAAGCGGATGATCCTGATCGAGAAGCAGAATTGGCGCCTGATGAAGCTCATGTCTCAACACCCCGGAGCGCCCACACCCAGTGTCGTCGAGCACCGAGACGGATATGCAGCGTCTCCGTTCGTTGAGAAGATTTTCAAAGCGTCGCTGCCAAAGAAGCTCAATCTACCTGCCCTGACTGCCACATATGATGGATCAACCGACCCTACTGAGCACGTCGCTCAGTACAAGCAAAGAATGTGGCAAAGCGCCCATCCCGTGGCATCTCGCTGAAGCGTGCATGTGCAAGTCCTTTGGGGCTACCTTGACCGGGCCAGCTCTCAAATGGCCGGGATCCCTCAAACCTAGCAAAAGACGCAATTTCTCTACCTTAGTCAATAAATTTTATGATAAATTCGAAGGCAGTCGTAGTCTGGATAAATAGATGAGCGACCTCTATGGCATTGTCCAGGGGCCAGGAGAATCTGTTTGCGATTATTATAATCGCTTTAATAAAGAAATGATTAGCATTAAAGACCTTGACACTAAGACTGCTATTGAATGTTTCAGGAAAGGTCTCATCCTTCGGTCGAAGCTGTACAATCGCTTGACAAAATATCCGTGTTCCACGTTCGAAGAGGTGAAGTCAAGGGCGTTGGCTCAGATGCGCTTGGAGGAAGACAATGCCATCCTTAACACCATCTCTACTCACCATGTGTCGGATAGCACGAACGACCGCAAGGCCTTCGTCCCCAAGAAGAACAATTGGCGGAGTCATCCCAATAGTCGTCCTAACCAGGTACATAATGTTAACAATGTAATTGAAAACGCAGGTACTGAGGTTAAGGCGGACCAACCGTCATACCCTGACATTTGGATTCTCCGTCGACGTCAGAGGTGTCGTCAATGCGTTAACCAAGATCGTAGCCCCTGTCCGTTGGCCGAGGAAGAGTGATCGTCCAGACGCTCAAAAGGACCAGACTAAGTGGTGTTAGTTCCATCATGACCATGGCCATAAGACGGAAGAGTGTATCGCGCTCCGAAGGGAAGTCGCGTTCATGCTAAACAAAGGGCACTTCCAAGATCTCCTCAGCGACAAGGGGAAGGCGTCCTTCGATAAAAATCCTTCCAAGTCTAATCCGCCTGCATCCCCTGCTCACGTCAAGGTAATCAATGTAATTTCTAGTGGTTCAGACATTTGCGTACTAACATATTTAGGAGCCAAAAGGCTAGCTAGAGAGGGATCCCCCTCGTCCATTGTTCCTAAATCTTGCAGGTCAGATGATGAACGCAAGCTAAAGGCGATGTCTATCACTTTTAACGATGACGACGTGTGCGACGAGGAGCACCACGATGGATTGGTCATCTCTTGACCTAGGCAAAGAATTGCCGCCGCGACGAGTACTGGTTGATGGCGGAAGTTCAGCCACCATCATCTTCAAGAATGCCCTCGAAGGTATGGGTCTTTGTGATAGAGAATCTACTGTCTTAGTTGGTTTCAGCGGAGAGGCGCAGCAGACTGTCGGTGAGATCACGCTGCCAACTTTTGCCAAAGGAGTCAACCTGCCAACGAGGTTCAACGTCGTGGATTGTCCCTCTGCCTATAACGTCATCATGGGAACACCTTGGATCCACAAAATGAAAGCAGTTCCATCAACATATCATCAGACGCTCAAGTTCCCTACCAAATGGGGAGTCCAAGAGATCAAAGGCGAACAGAAAGCTGCCCGAGAATGTTACAGTTCGTCGCTAAAGCCCGCCAAGGCGTCCATCTAGCAATTAACAAGCGGATCAGCGCCCGACGTGCTAGATGAGCAGAATGTAGATGAAGTGGCGCTTGATCCAGCCTTTCTGATCGTGTCGTTCGCGTTGGAGCGACTTTGTCGCCAGAATTCCGTAACTAGGTAATCGATTTCCTACAGGCTAACCATGATTGTTTTGCTTGGTCACATGAAGATATGAAAGGTATAAGTTCAGACGTTATTACTCATAAACTGAACGTCGACCCGGAGCATAAGCCAATCAAGCAGAAACGACGTAAATTCGCTCCTGAACGCAATCAAATCATAAACGTCGAAGTGCAAAAATTGATTGACAGAGGTAAGGTACGTGAAGTTAAATATCCTGACTGGTTGGCTAACGTTGTTGTTGTCAGTAAGAAAAACGGCAAGTGGAGAGTCTGCATTGACTTCACAGACCTTAATAAGGCCTGTCCCAAAGATCCACTCCCACTTCCCCACATAGATGCAATGGTCGACGAGACGGTAGGGCATGAGCTTTTGATGTTCATGGACGCATACTCCGGTTATAATCAAATTCTTATGCATCCCGACGATCGTAAAAAAGACAAAGATTCGTTACCGACAAAGGTATTTATTGTTATAAGGTTATGCCTTTTGGACTAAAAAATGCAGGTACGACGTACCAACGACTTGTCAACCACATGTTCAAAGATCAACTGGGCAACACCATGGAAGTCTACATTGACGACATGTTGGTGAAATGTAAGCAAGCAAGCGACCACATCCAGTATCTCTCCGAAGCATTCGACGTCCTACATAAGTATGGTATAAAACTTAATCCCACTAAGTGTACGTTTGGAGTCGCTGCAGGTAAATTTTTAGGCTACGTCGTGACGCAACGAGGAATCGAGGCAAGTCCTGACCAGATAAAGGTCGTCCGAAAAGTGCCATTTGTTCTATGACGTGCTGCGCAAAAACAAAGGGTTCGATTGGACGCCAGAACATGAAGACGCTCTGCAAACACTTAAGCGATATCTGGCCTCTCCTCCTTTATTGTCTAAACCAAGCGACGGAGCAACACTCCAGTTTATCTAACCGTTAGCAACATCTCAGTAAGCGCTGTTTTGACGCGCGAAACAGAGAGCCAGCAGCTCCCCATCTACTATGTCAGTAAGTCTATGTTTGACGCAGAGAGCAGGTATTCTTCTTTAGAAAAACTTGTGTTAGCCTTAGTCAATGCTGTTAAAAAACTACGACATTACTTTGAAACTCATATTGTCATTGTCATGACTAACTACCCCATCAAAAGTATTTTGCGTAGACCCGAATTATCAGGTCGCATGGGTAAATGGGCCATTGCACTCAGTGGATACGATATCAAGTACCTGCTAAGAACAGCAACTAAATCGCAAGCCCTGGCTGATTTTGTGGCAGACTTTAGTCCAGAATTGGAGAAAATTGCAGAAGACGAAGTCGCTCGAATCAATCATGTCAATAGTGATGCTTGGATTTTATTTGTTGACGGATCTTCCAATTTCCGTAGTGGAGGTCTAGGTGTTGTCCTAAAGTCGCCACAAGGGGACAAGATAGTACAAGCCATATGTTGCGAGTTCAAAGCGACCAATAACGAAGCTGAATATGAGGCGCTAATCGCAGGAATGACCCTGGCAAGCGACTTGGGGGCAAAAGCGTTAAAGATTTACAGTGATTCATTGTTAATAGTCAGCCAAATCAAAGGCGAATTTACCGCCAAGGATTCCAAAATGGCGCTTTACCTGGAAGTCGCACAAGGTAAAAGTAAGATGTTTAACCCTTTCGACATAATGCAGATACCAAGAGACCAGAACACGCAAGCAGATGCATTGGCCAACTTAGGATCATCCCTAAGAGACGTGTCGTTCACTTCTGTCCCTATCAACCATCTTGCAACGCCGGCAATAAGTAAATCCCAGGATGTTACGAACATCGTCGCAGCAATCGGCAACAACGACGAGGACCAGGTAAATGATAGCAATGATCCGGCGACGAATGACGTTGAGTCAGCAGACGACAACATTGACGAAACCAACGATGACATCCCTGCAAATGACGAGGTAAGTGTTAGTTGGACGAAACCTATTTACAACTATTTAACTAATGATATACTCCCAGAAGATAGAGCAGAAGCACGACGAGTTCGCTTCAAAGCATCTACATATGTCATCATCCAAGGAGTGCTATTTAAAAAGTCCGACGGTGGCCATATCTGCGTTGCCTAGAAAAGTGTCATTGGGGGAAAGTTTTGCAAGATCTGCATGAAGGGACATGTGGAAACCATTCTGGAGGACGTAGCCTATCCAATAGAGCGTTAAAAATGGGCTATTATTGGCCAACGATGAAGCAAGACGCAATCAGGTAAGTCACCAAATGTGATAGTTGTCAGCGACACGCAGGAATAACGCACAAAACTTGTGAAATTCTGCATCCAACTTTAACTCCTTGGCCTTATATGAAATGGGGAATGGACATAGTTGGTAAACTACCTCCTTCCCCAGGACAGAAGGTCTTTATGTTAGCACTAACAAATTATTTTTCTAAGTGGATAGAGGCAGATTCCTTCCAACAGGTACGCGACAAGGAGGTAATTTCTTTTATACATACTAACATTATTTGCAGGTTTGGTGTCCCGTCAGAAATTATATGCGACAATGGGTCGCAATTTATCAATGATAAAACAAAGCACTTCTGCGACGAGTGGAACATCATGTTGCTGACATCAACGCCCAAATATCCTCGGGCTAATGGACAAGCTGAGTCCAGCAACAAGATTGTCCTAGACCCATTGAAGAAGCGTCTCACCGCTAAGAAAGGAAAATGGGCAGAAGCGTTGCCAGCTATCGTGTGGGCAAATCGTACGACGCCACGCACAACGACTAGGCAAATACCCTTCTCACTGGTTTATGATCCGCGGCGTCTTGCCACCGAGGTAAGTATTCCAACTACCAGGTATGGTCTGATGACGGAGCAGCAAAATCGTGACGAATTGATCAGCGACCTAGATACCATAAAGGAATTGCGAGACGCAACATTGGTGCGCATGGCAGCACAACAGCAGATTGTCGCAAGGAGTTTCAACAAAAACGTACAAGCCAAGTCGTTCACTGAAGGTGACTGGGTGTTAAGGAAGGTTTTCCAGAATACACAAGGGCCCAACGCAGGCAAGCTAGGTCCAAAGTGGGAAGGTCCTTATCAAATCAGCAGGGTCGTTGGCAATGGCGCATACCAGTTAATCCGACGCGACGGAACCATGGTCCCCCGTAGTTGGAACGATGTCCATCTCAAAAGATATTTCTTCTACCTAAGTGCTAAGTGATACTTTATTTTTTGTTTTGCATTCAATAAGTGATGAACTTGTCATCGTAGAGTCGTTGAAACGTCAACGACGGAACATTACTGTGTTTTTCGTTTTTCAGGATTTTTCCTAAGTGATGAACTTGTCATCGTAGAGTCGTTGAAACGTCAACGACGGAACATTACTGTGTTTTTCGTTTTTCAGGATTTCTCCTAGTTTTCAATAAGATCGCAACGTTCATACGAAGCGACCAGCAATTACTGTTTGAATAATAAGACAATTAGAGTGACAAAACGTTCCAAACAACGCCAATAAAGACACCATAGCCTCCTGCGCCGTCGCAGATGTCATGAAGCTTCAACGTCAATCATAGAAGTTCAGTAGCATTGTAAACATTCGATATGTTCGCAACAAGTAAGTAAACATGTTTTATGCATATTCGATTTTTCTTTCAACGAAATCTAATCTATACGACAGAGAAAGGCTTTCAAAGCTCCTGATCATCGTGCTTAGACGCCAGACAAACGGTGGATCATCATAGCAAACATAGTTCATACGCATAATAAAAAAAAAGTAAATGTGATGACCACTCCCATGAGTGACCCAAAAGGACAAATTTTTTCTAAAACCACAGAAATTGCAACTGTTCTAAAAGCATAGATAACAAAAGCATAGATGGCTAAACGCCAGGAGCATCATTTGCACTAACATCTGTAGGCTTCCCAGACACTTAAACCTCAGGTACAACTTCCATCTCCAGGAAGTCACCTTGGGGAAGGTCAGATGTCATCAGCATAGCACTAGTGACAAAGATATCCTCGTCCTACGGACCGACGTTTGAAGAAGATTATGCCGTTGCTTTGAGAAGGTCTTCTGGCTCCATCAAATCCTTCATGCTGCCCAAACATTCGACGAACAGGTCTATCTCCTTCTGAGGTTCCCAAGACGACGTTCGTTTCATCATGAATTCATACATTCGTTTCGCCCTCACTCGCGTAGTTACCTCAGCCTCCAGCAAGTCTAGTTCATTCTTCTGGGCTGAAACCTATGCTTGGAGAGCGTCAATCTCTAGATGCGACGCTTCCTCAACTTCAGTCGCTCTTTTCCTCAGATCTTCTAAGTCCTCACCATTCTTCTTCAGCGTTTCATTCATCTTGATTATCTCCCACTGGGCTTTCTTCACCCCGCCTCCTCGCCCTTCGCGCCGCTCGCTCATATCAGTCCTGGATTTCATCATTTGGTGGCCCTTGAACAATGACGACATCTCCTTCTTCGCCATAAGGAAATGTTGCGACGCCTGCAAATAACATTTAAAGGTTAGTATTTAAAGTTGCTTTAACTAACAAGGTTTACAATTGCGATTGATACCTGGAAGACAAACTCCAATCCATCCGACATCAGCCAAGGCAAGGTACGTTCTCGCAAGCGATCCTCAGCGCCAGGAAAAAGGAACCTTTCTGCTTCTGGCCAGATTGATTTGTCAGACGACATGAAGTCGGTGGGGACCGTCACAGTGTACGAAGGACCTCCCTTGTTAGGGAGGGCAACAAATTCGGCTTTACGAGCCTTTTGAGTAGTGTCGTATCATCGTCTTCGACGTGGACCACGTCCAGAGGTCCCTTCTTGTCAGACGCATTGGGCGACGATGCTATTGAGCGTTCTTGTTCTCTTTTTCTTTTACGCAGAGCCTCAGCTATAGATCGGCTATCCATGAATCCCCTGGGTCGTGATTGGGAAGTTGCTGTCATAAAAGATTCATTGTGTCAAATTCAAATTGAAACGATAGCAATACGAGAAGCGACGGAGGATAATGCCTACCTGACGCCATCGAAGAGCAGCTACCTTATTTAGCGACTGTGACTCTCCTGAAGATCCTCTCTTCGTCCTTTGCTTCTAAAAACTTTTCACACCTTTGTTCAGATTCCTCGCGATGGTCCAATAGCTTTGGGTCCAGATCTGCAGAAGAAGCGATGTAAGAATAATGTTAACGTCATGACGTAAGAACAACTTATAGGAACATTTTACGAACCTTTCATGTTCCAGCCTCCGATTAAGAATTTCCCTACATCTCCCAAATATGATCTTTTGACGAAAACATAACGATTCTTCCAACCTTTGTCGTTTGATTGTACTCCCTCAACCAGTGCATTCCTTCTTGCTCTAACATGCAGGGCTAGTCTATTTTTTGTCTTAATCCTAATTTCATAGCAAAAGAGCAGGTCGTGAAGGGTAAAAGGTTCATCCCAAGACGCTGTCACCCTGTCGACAACGCTAAGGACCCTCCAGACTTGGGGCATGAGTTGTCCTGAACTGACTTGGTAAGCTTGCAGTAGTTCTCTGACTATGGGGGGAAAGGGTAGTCTAAAACCTAATTTGAAGGGATATTCATAGAGTACCACCAAATTATCTGGGCAATCCTCCGGTCGTTCGTGGGGTTCAGCGTTTCTCAAAACTCTGTCAGTAGGGAGATTCCCTAGATCTAGAAATTTCATTAAGTCATCTTGTGTCATAATGGAGTATTCTTCATCAATTTCATTTTTCTCTTCTACGATTTTTTTTTTGCCTTGGATTTCTCTTTATTCTTAACACAGCCTCTAGCACTATGCCTATTTGGGGCCGTTAATTCAAACGAAGATAGAAGAATTTGCGAGATTGGAAGGTAAAAGCAGCAGAAATTACCTGGCGAAGATGAATTGTTCCGCCGGAGTTTTTCAGACGCTTCTAGAGAGATTCGAACGATTGAGTGATTTTTAGAGAGAGAATGTTGCGTGTGGTTTTCAAAATCAATGGGCACGTTTTTTATAGGAACAACTGTGTGCATTACTAAGCAACAGATATATATTAATTACAGATTTATGGGTTATCTTTTGCGTGAAAATTTCTTTTATCTTCTTCCGCTGACTCTTGGGTTATCTTTGGTAAAATCATCCAATTTCTGATTTTTCTTTATCTTTATGACAAGTGTTCTAATAGATGATAATCAGTTGTGACAAGTGTTTTGATTGCACAGGGTGTTTATTGAAAGTTGATGCAATTGTTTCATGATTCTTAGTATTTCCCCATTTTAACAATTGGAGGCAAACTGTTATGGCTATAATTTCAGGTTGGCATTGACGCAATGAAACGAAGACGCTGACACATTCGGGCCAGACGCTGACATTATGACTAAGTCAATGGTTCAACTATTGTCCGGAGAATAGGGAAGGCATGGTTGCTAATACTTACTAAGTCATCAATAAGGACTAAAGTCAAAAGGAGAGTGGCAAAGATAGGAATTCTGTTGAGATTGTGCGGAGATCATGTGGAGCTACCTCCGAGATTCTTGGATGCACGTTGTAGTTGAGTGACGGCTATATAAATGCGCTTAAATCACAAGACAAAGGATCACAAGTCTCATACACAAACTTATACACTGCAGCCATTACTCTGAGATTATTTACACTTTATATTTCTAGCAACTTTCGTACTTTCATTCGAATAAACAACTATTGTACCTAGATCAAATAACTTAGGTTGTATCAATTGTCATTCACTCTGAGTGACGATTGCATATAGTGGATTAGTGGACTCACATCCACCCGCGGTTTTTTACCCACCTTCATTGGGGTTTTTCCGCGTCAACACTCCTTTGTGTCGTTCCCTCTTTCTAATTCTTCTCATACTTGCATAACATACATCGCATAAATCTGGTTGTTGTCGTCCCATATTGGATCTTATCGCTTAGGCAAAAATCAGCATAAACATGTAATCAATTTTTTTTTGGGTTGATGTGGAAGATACATGGTTGAGAATTGTTGGTTTCCTCCTTGGAAATGGCTACGGTAGGTAGAAGATAAGAGAAGATGGAGTTTGGTTTTAGAAGATGAAATGTGTAAGTAATGGTTGGTTAATAATGGATAAATACTTATTGTTTTGTTTTTTACTTTTTTGGGTGGAAATATTTATTATTTATAGGTACAGAAAGCTATCTTCTTTAATAGATTATATTAGTATGATTAACTAATATTAACAAATTTCTTCATTGACATACATACATCTTTTATGTCAGTACCACTAAATTTTGGTTATACACCATAAACATATAATATTGTTTTATAACATAATCGATGAAATACCGGTTATATGATTCACTATTGTGTTTAGCTTGATTTCATTCATTGCAATATCAAATTTGTTCACTAGATCTTTAGTTATTATAAGGAAAAAAGTTCAAAAAATAATTTATATAATGATGAGTGATGACTAACAAAATGCAATGACTAGCGTATATGTTTAGGTAGGTTCATATCGTTTCAAATAAGTATGGCATATAATCTATATCTATATATATAACTTAGATATAGATTGAATTAACAAACGTAATTAATATTTCATTTCAAAAAAGAGGCTTGAACTTCATAATATAAATCAAAATATGACATGATTAAAACTAAATAAAGAAACTAATTTGATTGTAATTGTGGGAGATTTAATTCTCAATACCGAAAAATAAGGATTATACTAAGATTTAATACCACAGGATAACTTCGTTTTAGAACATGTACTACCTCCATTTCAATTTAATCTACGCACTTTTCTTTTTAAGCCGTTTCTTTTTAAGCTACTCATTATTGCTTTTTTAATTTTAGTAACATGTCCTATATATTTTTTCTTCTTTTTCCAACTATATGATCCACTTTTTAATTTAATGACACACCTTAAGATTTCTCTTGCTACCATTTTAGTTTTACGCTATCACTTTTTCCATTTATCTCTCCACCTTATATCTCTCTCTACATAACTTCCTCCTTGGTTCACCTCCAAACTAAACTACGTAAAATTAAAAAGGAATGAGCAAGGGAGTCATTAATGAGTTCATTAAGCGAATAACATAGGTCATAAGCAACAGCAAAAATATCACCTAATGATTAGACTATCATAACAAAGAAAATTGAAAGGATGCATAATGACACGATTAAATGATTCATGCTGAAATTATGTCTTTAGAATATGATGTCAATAAGAAAAAAAAAATTAGCGCAGATCCATAATATAGAAGGATTTAGAGGGCATAAGAAATTAACCTGTGCCAAAAAAAAAGAGGATTACAAAAATGGTTGGATTTGAAGTTCTTCTTTGTTTTATTTCTTTTAAGCCCTTTTTTTATGAAAAAAGAAAGCAAGTCTTTTGGCTCTATAATGAAGGCTTGATTTTGAGATAAAGTTCTAAAGCAACATGCAAAATGATAATTTAGTAATCTTCTACCTCCAATGGATAACTAGAGAAAAGTCTTGAATTTTTTTTTTACTGAATGAACTATCTGAAATTTGATGTTTCTTTATTGAGATACACTATCAGCATTTGGTTATGAGATTGATATCCAAACGAGGAAGTTGGTGGATTGAAGAACAAGAGGAAATAAGATGAATATAGTTAGAGTTGAGAATAACCGATCCGACCTGCTACCTGACTCGGATTTAATCTGAATACCGCACAGTTAGCATTGTTTTTGACCCATTTGAGTAAGTGGGTCGACAAAACTTACCCATAAAGTTGAATGGGATAGGTTAATGTTGAGATTTCTAAACCCAAATTAACCTCCTTGGACTAATTTAGCTCATTTACATGTAAATTTCTTGAAAAGTTGTGTTGAACTTAGTGAAAATGTAAGAATTAACAATTGTAGAACACATTTACTGGAAAATGTAAGAACTAATAATTGTAGAACACATTTATTGGAAAAAAACTCAACAACACGTCGAGGTGAATTTGTTCAAAAACAATAAATTTTAGTTGAAATTTAAATTGTCAGAAATATATAAATGCATTTCATAATGATAATAGAATATTGTGTTTTCATATAAAAAAATATATTATTTTCATAATAGGAATTTAATCTAATTATCTCTCATAGTGTCACACAAACTATTTTATGGAAAAAATAACTCCAAGATCCGAAAAGAATATGTCTAATAATGATTAAGAAATATAGAGCAAATCATGACAAAATATCACAACATATATTGATTTGATTTTTATGAGTGATTGGTTATTTAACTAAATATTTTAATTTGAAATTCTAAAATACACCTCATTCACGGGTGTGATGTAATGTAAATGTAGAAGTTTGAGATTGTTCTTCAATACAATTCTAAGAATCCAAAAGAATATGGAAAAGAATAGGTCATATAGTGATTATGAAATAGAAAGAAAATCAAGACAGAATATGTCATATTTATATGATTTTTTTAGGGATTGTCTATTTAAATCAATTTTTTACTTAGAGTTTCAGAGATACACCTCATTCATGGTTGTGATGAAATCATTCTATATAAACTTTGATATTGCTCCTTAATACACTTCATTTAATCATATAAAAAATAAAATTATGTAATAAGATAGTTTAATAAATTAGAGGGATTAAGCGGAACTGTAGAAAGGGGGGCCTGAAGTGGTTGCATGATTGAGTGCAAGTAGTGGTGTGAATTGTGATTTTGTGTGAGCCTCTGAATGAAGCAATGGGCAGGGCGAAAGCTTCTCCAGTCAGCCTTTTTTGTTTTAAAAAAAGGTTAGGTCACATATTACATCATGACATTAGCTGCATGAGTCATTGAATGCACGGGTCATAAGTCAGCTTTAAAATATGTTCTTAATACACGATATGATTATAAGAACTTTAAATCACGAGCTAATATTCAAACCATGATTTTATGAGAAACATCCTAAAATCCTAAATTTATAAAACAAAAAGTTCCTGTGCATTCTGATGTATTCTTTGTTTCATTTACGTATTTATAAATTTATATATATAACGATTGTAAGATTTTTGAACTTTAAAATGTTGTAACAAAGGATTTTAATATATCATGAAATATAATTACACATTTTATACTTTCAACTTTAAATGCATGGATTCTAGTAATTATGGATTCAATAAATTTGAAAGAAAAACAACTACTTAATAAATAAACTAATTCCCGTACATTATGTACGGGTCCAAATCATATCTACATAAAACCTCCCGTGCATTTTTGCACAGGTTAAAAACTAGTAATAATATATAAAAGAAGATCTAATCTATGTCCATGTGTCATCCATATATTTCATCCATGCCACGTGTATATGCTATCAGTACTTTCGCCACATGTCCAATAGGGCAATAGGTTCTTTCGTCAGCTGCCACTCCAAATTCTTCTCACTATGTATTACGAAATTTAAGGGGTTATATTTTTGATGATTCTAAATCAGCTACAATTAAGGGATTGTATAACTGATTGTGGAAAATGCGCCTAATTTTGCCAAGAAAGAAGAAAATCAGACATGTAGTTTAGGAATAATTAATTAGGCATGTATTACTCCATTATAACTGTATAAATATCTGTTATTCTCAATCTTTTTATTCCACATGAAAAATTAATTGTCAATCTTAATTTTCAGCATCCGCATCTGGCTATATCATCAAGCTTTCTGTAATTATATGGAAATATCACCAAACACCAAGGGAAAGCCAGGATTTCAAGAATCATCCCAATCGCATGGAGATTTTAGATTTTAACAGATCGTACAATACTGAATTTAAGTTTTGTAATGGTGGTAAAGAAAATATACCTGCTCACGAGGGTAATATTGGTTCTATAAAATTAGTTTTGAATTATATTTATCATAGAATTATTTTGATAGTGGTCGTGAAGAAGATATATATGCTCATGAGGATAATATCGCGTGGGTATTCTTAGACTGTCGAATACAAGTTCACTTTTACATCTATTGAGTAAATTGTTGTTATTCAAGGAAGGAAAATAAGGAAAGCATGAGAGAATTGCGGCGCATCTTTCATTGATGTCATATCATTTGTTTACAACCTAGGATTCCCTAAATATTAGAGTCACAATCCCTAGGAGGATTCTCTTATTACAATAATAGAGCAGTAATTAATAAAGCGATATGTTGGCCCATTTACAACATATGGACTACTAGCTAGTGGGCTTATACACATCCTTACTCTATACACTTCATCACTCCCCTTCAAGCTGGGAGTTCTTGTTACTGCTTACTCCAAGCTTGTCCAGTATATCTTGATGTTTAGCAACTGGTAAACTCTTGGTGAGGATGTCAGACAGCTGATGATGAGTGGATATATAAACTAGTTTTATGAAGCCTTGATTGACCCTGTCTATGACAAAGTGACAATCAACTTCAACGGCTTAGTCTTCTCATTGTGTACAGGGTTAACTGCAATTGATAGTGCAGCTTGATTGTCACACTTGAGGCTAACAGGAGTGAGTGAGGTCAGATCCAAATCTTTGAGTAAATGAGTGAGCCAAGATACTTCACAAGTGGTTAAGGCCATAGCCCTGTATTCAACCTCAGCAGTTGATCTAGCAACAACTTGTTGCTTCTTTGTTTTCCAGGAGATGAGAGATTTGCCAAGCAATATGCAAAAACCAGTATTAGATCTCCTAGACATAGGACAGCCAGCCCAGTCACTATCAATGTATGTTGTGAGATAAGCTGCAGACTTGGATGCAAGGAGGATACCTTGACCTGGGTGTTGTTTGAGATATCTCAAAACCCTTTTTACAGCTTGCATATCAATAGTGGTAGGTTTTTGCATGAACTGACTCAGACTATGCACAGTGAATGTTATATTTGGTCTAGTGATTGTGAGATAGATGAGCTTGCCTATTAGATGTTGATATTCAGTTGGACGGGAGAGCGAGGTGCCCAAGTCATGAGTAAGCTTCATATAAGGATCCATAGGAAGCTTTAGTGGCCTAGCATCTATCATGGCATATTCCATGAGCAGATCCATTACATATTTCTTCTGTGATAGAAATATGCCTTAGGAAGATCTGTCAGCTTCAATTCCAAGGAAATAATTTAAGGTGCCAAGATCTTTCATGTGAAATTGTGAGGCAAGAAACATTTTCACTTCACTGATCATAGGAGAATTTGTGCCAGCAATTAAGAGATCATCCACATAACACAGTACTGTCACTATGTGTGATCGTTGTTTCTTGATGAACACTGAGTAATCTGCTCTAGATTGAACAAAACCAAATTGAATCAATGTTGCAGAGAGCTTAGCAAACCATTGTCTAGGCGCTTATTTCAGCCCATACAATGATTTTTGCAATTTGCATACTTTAGTAGGGTGAGACTTAGCATAAGTTTTCTCCCCCAGACCAAGACTCAAAGAAGCACCAGGACCACAGTATCCAGGAGGGAAATTCATGTACACATCTTCCAATAAATCTCCATGAAGAAATGCATTCTTCACATTCATCTGATGCACACACCACTCTTCCATTGCTGCCACTGCATGCAATGACCTTACTGTAGTCATATATTCTACTGGAGCAAAGGTTTATTCATAGTCTATGCCTTCCCTTTTTCCTGCAACCCAAAACCACCAGTCTAGCTTTATGCCTCTCTATGCTTCGATCAGGCTGAAACTTGGTTTTAAAAACCCATTTACACCCTATGGCTCTCTTGCCATGAGGGAGAGATGTAACCTCTCATGTTTTGCTGTCTTCCAAAGGCCTTCAATTCATCATTCATGGCATGCACCCATTATTTTTGATGCACAGCCATCTTGAAAGATTTAGGATATTCCACACTTGCAGTTTGAGCCAAGAATGCAAAGAATTTTGATTGTAATAACACTTCTGCCATGTTTGTGATATGTGCAGGTGATTCATCTACAGGTTTGTTGCCTTGTAGAGGTGTTATATATTCACTTATCCAAATAGGAGGCTTAGGACCGTCCGGGAGGATCTCCCCGATGTTTTCGAGGATGTTCAAGATGGGAGGTAGGTTGTGTGTTTGGAGTTTCGAGAGGGATCCGTAGATCGGGTAGTGGTAGTTTTAGTGATGGCTTCGAGGTCGGGTATCGCGGTGCTCTTCAGTGGGATTTCAAGCTCGGCTTCAATGATTGATTCATCACTAGTGGTTTGAGTATTAGCAAGGCTGTTGTGTGGTTTAGTAACTGGCTGAGGTTGATAATACTTCACATGGCTGTTTGGATTACAAGGGAATACATCTCCATAGAATTTCACATGTCTAGACACAAACACTTGTCTAGTTGTGAGATTGAGCAATTTGTATCCTTTTTTATTGTTAGGATATCCAATAAATGCACAAGGGATTCCTCTGCCTGAAATCTATCTTTAACTCTAGAAGGATACTAGCTATTGCTAGACATCCAAAGGCTTTAAGGTGATTATAGGTAGGTTTTTTGTTGAAAAGTTTCTCAAAAAGGGTCAAGTGGCCAAGAATGGAGTTAGGAAGTTTGTTAATTATGTGCACATCAGTCAAAACACGGTCACCTTAATAACACACAGTGGCAAACCAACTTGCATTCTCAATGCTCTTGTCATTTCCAAAGACATTTCTATGTTTTCTCTCCACTCGCCATTCTCCGTTGTGGAGTGTCTCGGACAGGATGTTTGATGAACAATACCTTGTTCTCCAAAAAACACTTTACACTCTCCTTTTTTGAACTCTAGTGCATTATTTGATCTCACTGTTTTGATAGATACACCAAACTGATTCAATACAAAGTTACTGAACAATTTCATCATACTAAAAGCATCAGATTTCAAGCTCAGTAGATACACCCAAGTGGCTCTTGAGTAGTCATATACTATAGTCAAGAAGTACTGGTACTTATCTCTCGGGCATACTTTGTATGGACCCCAAATATCAATATGCACAAGATCAAATGCAAAACAAAGCAATAGACTTACTCAAAAGATATGGTAATTTTGTAAACTTGGCCATAGGACAAGTCAAGCAAATTTATTAGATTTAACACAAACATATGAAATACATTCAATCAACTTTAGCTTGTTCATTAGAGCATGTCCCAATCTATTGTGCTATAAAACATAGCTATTTTCTTTCCTAAATACATGATTTACAATAGGAACTCTACTGTTTTCCTTTGTAATCATATTTTCTTCAGTTTTATTGTCACCACTTCTCCCTGCCTCTGCTAAAGAGTGAGTGATCTTCTCAAGCCTACTATGTATTTTCTTCAAGGGAACATTCACCTGTAATACAAACCACCTTCCACTCTACCAATGCCTCTAATGATATGAGAAGCTGAGTCCTCAATCACACAAAAAGTGGGATAGAAAATCACTCTACACTTGTCTTGTTGAACAAGTTTGTTCACCGAAAGTAAATTGTGTCTAAATCTCGAGCACACACAAAGACATTTTTTAGTTTCGCATCATTTTCAAAATTTACACATCCAAAGGTGAGTTATCATGGTTGTTTTGCCATTTGAAAGGTTTATTTTAGGCTTGTTCTGAGTTTCATGGCAGTCTGACATCACAGCCAAATCACAAGTCATGTGATCTGAGGCTCCTGAGTCTATAATCCAAGCATTTACACCAATAGAAGCAGAATAGCATGACACCATACCCGCAAATGTGTTATCTAACTCCTCTTCGCCTCGCACTCCAAATTTTGTAGGCTTTGTCAAGTTGGGAAGCATTTTCTGAACTTGTTCAAGCCGCTTTGGAGTCACCAGAGGTGAAGCTCCCTCATTTTGTGTCCGAGCAAAGCAAAGAACCATCTTGTTTGTTTTAGGCTTGTTCCACCTTCTTCGGTTGCAAGAAGATGCCTCCTCTCTTGCACCGTATTTGTTTTGCCTCCCCGTTCTTTGGATGTCCCTTTGGAAACCCCACAACATGCCAAAGAAGCCTCGTAGTTGTGATTTTTGTCACCACAAATAGTACAACTCATCTTCACATTACCCCTTTGCTATACATAGCCGAGGTTTCAATGCTCGCCTTAGATATGTTTAGTATCTTCCTTTGTGACTCTTCCCGCCGCAAAGGCCTGTACATGCTTCCTCAACGTAGGGGAAGGGGAGTTTCGCATGAGCAAACACTCCTCCGAGGTCCAAGGACTTCATCCAAACCCATTCAAAAACCGGAAGAGATGTTGCTCTTCCTTCCGAGTTTCAAGAGCTCTAATAGAAGCATTTATCTGAGTGGTCATGCTGGTGATGGTTGGGAACTCGGTGAGAGAATCAAGCTCCTCCCATATTCCTTTCATCTTAGTATAATATGCATTCACAGATCTTCTATTTTGCTTTGTGTCATAAAGTTCCTTGTTCAACCTGTACTTTGTAGATTCATTTATCAAAGTGAATCTTTTTTCTAGGTGAGCCCATATTGCTTTTGCACTGTCAAGATACAAGACTGATTCTTTTATTGGTTCAGACACAGAACCAAGCAACCAAGCAGCCAAGTAACCAAGCAATCACAATATTGTTGCAAGTGTCCCATTGATCTTGTTTTTGTGCATCTAGCCAGTTACAAAACCCAATTTTCTTTTGGAAGAAGACTGATCTCCATGGATCTCTTCCATGGTCAGTAATCAGCAGCACCTTGCAACTTCTCTATAGAGATTGAGTTGGGACCATCTGAAGGGTGTATGTAAAGTGGGTTTTGTAAATCTGACAAGCTAATTTTTTCCTTTCCAACTGCCATCTTTACAAGACTGAATTTTGATGAGGAAAGAAGAGGTTGTTGATGATGAATCAACCAAGCTAAGTTTAATGTATTGCTGAAAATAATGATCTTTTAATTTTCTCCTGCATTTGTCGAGCCTGGGAGCTCTGATACCATGTTGAGTAAACTGTTGTTACTCAAGAAAGGAAAATAAGGAAAGCAAGAGATAATTACTGCACGCATCTTTCATTGATGTCATATCATTTATTTGCAACCAAGGATTCCTTAAATATTGAGTCACATTCCCTAGGAGGATTCTCCTATTACAATAATAAGAGCAAAGAATTAATAAAGTGATATGTTGCCCATTTACAGCATATGGACTACTAGCTAGTAGGCTTATACACATCCTTACTCTATACACTTCATAAATATCTATGTGTAATGCTATGCTAAATAAATGAAGATTATGTTAAAGTATGATTGAAATATTGTCAACATGGTCATCATGTTTTATTGGTCATCTTTTTGCCATATCTATGTCAATATACTCCAATCTCAGAAGATTAGAGGAACAATATTACGATACTAAGGTCATAAATAAATTATTTTCATATCATTAATTATATTACTTTCTCCAATAAGAAAAACATCTTTCCAAAACGAGAACAATTTTGATGGTATATTTTTTTTGCTTTTCTTCGCTAACAAATATTATAATAACAATGAAAAAAAACAATTTAGCCAATTCCATGTCCCCATTTAAAAACACAAATAAAGAAAAAAAAACGCACATTTGATGGTCAACGAACACACAAAATATTGGCTCAAAATACCTACATAAAATAAGTACTTGCTTAAATATATAAAATTGGAAAGAAATATTACCTGAGTGATGTAGATCCAAGAGCGTAAACTGGAAAATTCTAAAAAACAGTGAAATTTTTAATCTTTCGTGAATATTATCAACATGCAAAGTACTTGAGAGGCGTAAATGAAAGTTCAATCAATTTATGGAAAAACATAAGCTTTTTTACTATGAAATTTGCCTTCTTTGACTGCATTCCATACTTTGAAGGTATTTCTTGAAGTATCTAATAGACTGAATATCTTAATCAAAGTGTTTTTTTTTCAAAAGAATCAATACAAAGTTCTGATATTGGGGGTGATAAAAAAAGGGTGAAATTAGGCTTTATGTGAGGTATGGAAATGTTGCAAGGAAGGATGAACTGGGGTTTGTCCCAAGTTTTGTATTTCAGCCGTTAGTTCTTGGAATGTAAGTGGTTAGAAGGTGAGAAAAATTAATATTGATATTGAAAGAAGAAAAAATTCATGTAGGTTAGGACCTTAAATGTGGAAGGCATTTAGTGGTTTAGGGTGCCAAATGGGCAGTCCAATATTGCCAATTTAGGGAAGATAATTGTTCTACATTTTTTAATTATTATTTCATAGTTTTTTCAAGTACAATGTTTTTAGTACAACTAAATAACTTGCAAAAAATATAGCTCAAAAAGACCCATTAACAACTTAAAAAATTTACAAGTCATCAAGATTTAACCTATGAACTTGACAAATCAATAGTATTGCTTGCAGTGGTAAAGTGGCTCATGAGTGAAGTAATGTAATTTTTTTAGGCAACTAATAATCTAATATGATCTCCAAACTATCCGTTTCTTGTTGGACCTTTAATAATTTGATATATTAGATATAGTAGTATTTTGAGATATTAGGAAAAGAAGACATAAGTTCCTCGGCTTATTTTTGTTGGAAAAATAATAGATAGTAACAAGAATTTGGAATTACAAAGAATAATCAACTCAAAAATCGCTTTAGCAAAATTACTCGAATAAACTGCCAATTAGAATCAAACAACAAATTAATAACAAACTATCTAAATTCAATAATTAAGAGTAAGTTCACGATAGCCTAGATCGAAGCACGCCGTAGTGCTCTCTTTAGAGAGGATATACGCCCCCACTGCACTAGTAAATTTAGAACACGTCCCTCTCCCATGATTCGACAACCCGACGGATTCCTTCGGTGACAGCAAAGAAGAATCCCTAAACCAGTTGATAACTCTATGCTCAAAACAATAATAAATAATTGAAGTAAAATTAAAAGCTTTGATTAAGTTTGTTGTGGAAAATTATTTAGTAGGCAGAAGCAAGGAAGAAGTAAAAGATGAATTGTAGAGGTGAAAATAAAAGATGTCGTGGCATTCTTTATGAGAGAGGAAGAAAGACTTTTTGCCTTTTTTGTTCCCTTTTTGTTGCAATGAATAACTGAGAAGCTTACTGCGTCTTATTAGGACTACAACGGTTAAAAACCAAATTGCCTACAACTTAGGCCCACTCCCACAACAATTGATTTTCCCATTTGACTTGGACTGACTCAATACCACATAAAATGGTAACAACCCATAAATTTAGGAGCACTAAACCACTACTTATACAAACAGAAAATATTTTGAAAGTAAAAGGATTTACAAAAATATTTAACTAATAATAAATAATATAATTTTTAAATCATAAAAAATATTTCCAACTATCCCCCACATGATTTGAAAATTTTACCGCGTAATAGATGTAGGTACCTTCCGGATTTGAACCTACACATAGTATAGATAAGTTTACACTTGAAAGAATCATAGTAGTACTAACATACTTTGAACTCGACTCCTTATATCAAGTTTAGACTTACCATACACACCGCGTGAGTTGTCAACATGGTTCTATCAGTGGTGCACCTTACGGCCATGCACAAGAATCTCGTGTCATAAATGTCATGAGGTGGTTGCCTACACCCCCACACGCTTGCGACCACACCACCACATCCATCTAGGTGAATCCTCCAAGGATGACTTGTGACCGCACATCCCGCAACCATTTTGCCTTCTGACTCATTAAGAGCTATAAATTCAACCTCAATCGTCACATGAAGAGCAATAAGCATAAGAATGGGATACAACCATATATCCAAAAGAAAGATATTTATATTATAACACAACTTGCTCTTCCAAGTCATCAAATTTTACAGCTTTGTTCTTACCCATTGAACTTCGCTCATGGGATCGCCATACCTCCGAAGTCGAGTTTCTACCGTGGGGACTTAATTTAAAGGCTCTAATCCCATTCCCCTTTATGTTTGTAAAACTTGTTGACGCGTCAAACCTTTGGTGAGCGGATCCGCAATATTATTTTCAGCCTGACAAAATCGAAAGAAATAATTCCATAAGAAATCATATGTCTAATAGACTTATGCCTTACCACTAGGTGCCTTCTCTTCTCATTATAATTTTTGCTCTTGGCCTTAGCTATAGCAACTTGACTATCATAGTGAATAGAAATAGGAGGTACAGGCTTAGTTAATATAGGAATTTCATTTAATAAAGTTTTAAGCCATTCCGCCTCAGTACAAGCACTATCTAGTGCTATTAGCTCGGCCTCCATGGTCGAACGAGAGATAATCGTCTGCTTTGCAAACCTCCATGATATGGCATCATGCTAATGTAAAAACATATCCACTAGTGGACTTAGTTTCCTCGCGAATCAGTGATCAAATTAGCATCAAGCATAACCTTTAAGCACATTAGGAAAACCAAAGGTAGGTAATAGCAATTCACGCCCCCTTCGTATATTTGAATAATCTTTCTAAAGCACTCCAATGTGAAGTATTAGGACTATAAGTATATCTAGCATGTCTTCCTACTGCATAAGTAATATCAGGTCTAGTATGATTCATAATAGATGCAACAAAGACCCAATAATTTGTGAGTATTTATGCTGCGAGACATTTGCTCTTTTATTTTTGGAAAAGTTAACAGTAGGGTCATAAGGCACGGAGATAGGACTAACATCAAAATAATTATATTTATGCAACAATTTCTCCACAATGAGATTGGGATAAAGATATAGAATTACCATTCTTGGTCACCTTAATACCTAAAATAACATCGACGGGACCAAGATCTTTCATATCAAAATGACTTGACAATAAATTTTTGGTACCGTTAATAACATGAATGTCAGTGCCAAGAATAAGAATATCATCAACAAATAAACATAAGATAACACATGTACTATCAACAACTTTAACATAAACACATTTATCACCTTGATTAATGTAAAAGCCATTAGAAAGCATAACCTTGTCAAATTTTTCATGCCACTGCATAGGAGCCTGTTTTAGTCCACAAAGAGACTTTACGAGCTTACAAACCTTCTTTTCCTCACCGGCAAATAAAACCTTCCGGTTGAGCCATATAAATTTCCTCTTCTAACTCACCATTCAAAAAAGTGGTTTTTACATCCATTTGATGGATGTCTAACTTGTAAACAATAGCAATAGCAATTAGTAAACAAATAGTAGTAATTTTAGAAACAGGAGAATATGTATCAAAAAAACAACACCAGCTTCTTGTTTAAAACCTTTAGCTACTAGTCTAGCCTTAAATTTGTCTACAGACCCATCTATATTAATTTCTTCCCCGAAAATTCCATTTGCACCTAATTGTCTAACAATCGAGTGGGTGTCGCTTAAAAAACCAAGTCTTGTTACATAAGGGAACTCATCTCATCAGCATCTTTCCAGAATGGGGCATCAATAGATAACATAGCTTCAATATAAGTTTTGGGCTCATTTTCAAGTAAAAAAAGCATAAAAATCATCACCAAAGTCTTTAGCCTTCTTATACCTTTTACTCCTTCTAGGTTTAATAGGTTCATTGCTGAAAATAGTATCACATTAATCAATATTAACATCACTAGAAGAAGAAGAAGAAGCAAAGAGCATTAAGAGGTCTAAACAGCTTTATCCTTCATGGGAAAAATATTTTGGAAGAAAACTGCATCTCTGGACTATATAATAGTATTATTAGAAATTTCAGGAATTTCAAAATTAAATACTAGAAATCTATAAGTAGTACTGTTAAGAGAATAACCAACAAATGCACAATCAACAGTTTTTGGGCCAATTTTTCTCTTTTTAACTATAGGAATATTAACCTTGGCCAGACACCCCCACACTTTAAGAAATATGAGCAAGGACATTTTATTCTTCCAAAGCTCATAAGGAGTCTTATCTGAATGTTTATAGGGAATACAGCCTAAGAATCATACAAGCCGAATACAAAGCTTCACCCCAATAATTTTTAGGTAGACCGTAATTAAGAAGCAAAGCATTTACCTGCCATATCAAGCAAAGTTCGATTTTTTCTTTTTGCAACATCATTAGACTGAGGACTATATGCAGGAGACACTTCATGTACTATACCATGTAGTTTGCAAAAAACAATCATGTCATCGGGAGCAGACTCACCACCTCTGTCAGAGCGAAGTATTTTAATTTTCCGCTCAAGCTGATTTTCAACTTCAGCTTTGTAGACTTTGAAAGTCTCAAATAAATCACTTTTAGATTTTATTAAGTAAACATAGCAGTATTTAGAAAAATCATCTATAAAAGTGATGAAGTATTGGTTACCGCCACGAGATAGAACCTGGTTACTGTCACATATATCACTATGGATTAGCTCCAAAGAGCTTAGTATCTCGCTCAAAAGATTTGTGGAGCTTTCTTGGTTGTTTTGTCTCGCACACATATTTGACATTTATCTTGTGTATTAATAGAAGGCTTAGGAATAAGATCAAGTTGTGTCATCTTTTTCATAGTATTACGATTAACATGACCAAGCCAAGTATCACAAGATTCAACATTTGCAATAGAGTAATAGAACTTGAAATTTCATTAATAGAAGAAGGCATTACACTTAAACGAAATAAACCATCCAACAAAAAACCTTTACCAACAAATTGACTGAACCTAGTAATTACAACTTTAATCGACTCAAATACAATTTTAAAACCTTTACCAACTAACAACGAAGTACTAATAAGATTTTTCCTAATATCCGGAACATGGAAAACATTATCTAAAACTAAGACGTTTTCGGATGACAACTTCAACTTTACTTGGCCTTCTCCTAAGATGCGAGCTACATACACTCCCATTCCCTATGCTCACAGTTATGGTGCTTGAAACCTTGTAGGTTGAAAAATAGTTTTTATCAACACACAAGGATTATTTTAATTTTTTATTATTCGGTTTTTATTTAAAATAAAATAAAAGAAGTACACGTTCCTTTATTAAATCGCGTTTGCTTTATTTTTTAAGTTTTATATCCCACGCTCAAGCATCACATTTTATCGCTAACGGAGTTAGTGGTTCTTGGTTCCCAAATAAAAAGAAATTATGGAGTTAGTGGTCGTATTTCTAGGAAGTAATTATGTACTAGGTTACCTATAAATAGATCGATGTAATTCAATTCTAAGTGTGTGTGTGATCAAAAAGCTAAAAGCTAAAATATTCTGAGTGTGGATGACCAAAAAGATAAATATTCTCAGTGTCGTAAGAGTCAGTGCCTTTATTTCTAAGAGGGTTCATACATACGGTCTTTGTTTTTAATCCTCCAAAGTTAACAGAAATTGTATTTATTTTGGGGTTAAAAGGCTTTGAGTGAAATCCTTTGTATTGTGAGAAAGAGAGAAGCAAGAGAAACTTAGAGTTACGTCAAGAGAAGAGCACTAGTTGTTGGAACTATTATTGG
Source organism: Beta corolliflora (assembly GCA_947648045.1). Taxonomy (NCBI): domain Eukaryota; kingdom Viridiplantae; phylum Streptophyta; class Magnoliopsida; order Caryophyllales; family Amaranthaceae; genus Beta; species Beta corolliflora. Next base: position 70,122 of record CANSZD010004286.1, read on the forward strand.
AAACTCGAGTTCTTAGTAGAACTTGAGAAGATAACTCTACAGAAGTGTATAGGGTATAACAGATGAGTTACCTATTATAGTAGAGAGTTAAAATCCCAAATGTTCATCGAGGTTTTTCTCGTTAAATCGAGATAGGGAGTTTGGGTGCTCCCTTGCTAGCTTTTTATTTCGCGAAAATTTGCGCTTATTTCTCACACTATAATTCACCCCTCCCCCCTCTTGTAGTGTTCCTATTTAAACAACAAAGATGATGAGCTACATAATTTCCTTCGATCCTTCGAGTTGCCGCAAAGATTACACTTCCCTCTTGGTTTCGTGCAACTAGACCAAGCCTCACCCATCCTCCGTCCTTCAAAGAAGCATCTCGTTTTAATCTTGATGACGCCCGGCAGTGGTGCACACCAAGTCTTCGGAGATGCCGGCGCCTTGTACCCATAGGAGCATAAATACAGCTCGGAAATTTTCTTTGCTCCTCCGCCAATCTTTTCACTCTTTCGATAATTACAAAGATTGGGAATGTATTTGTTCTCAAACACCTTCAAAGTTACGCTCCCCCAAAATGCACAACGTAAGGTACAACCCCTTTGTTTAGTAATCTCGATTGAGTAATTTCCATCTAACAACAAGATCACACATCGAATTCCACTCTCGCCCACTTAGTTATCTCTACAAACTAGCAATCCTCCCATAGGTCCCGAAGGGCATGACCAAGTAGTCTCATCTCGCTAGACCACACCATGGGCAAAGAGCCTCTATTAGCATGTGGCATTTCACTAGCAACTCATGCATAGGAAGTGCATTTGTGCGCAACCTCCAAAGAAAAATATCGGACTTTTGGGATCGTATCCATACCCCATATCTCAACCCACGCTTGAAGAAATGCATCAAGGTTGCAACATTTCCCCAAAGAAGTATGAGGTTTTAACATAATATGAACTGTCGTAGAGAAAGCCCAAGTCAGCTCATCACCTTGACCACTTACACTAAGGGGTAGGGAGAGAACGCTGCGAGCATCCATCGCATCAAAGGACTCTTCAACAATGTCAGTCTTCCACTCCGAGCACTCTAAATCAATAAGATTATAAACTTTATGCAGTCCCTCAACCTCATCGCTAGTAACAAAACCCCGTTCTCTTCCTTCATTAGCCACAGATCTCTCCAAATATCAATCTGCGATCCGTTTCCAACACTCCATAAAATGCCTTCTTTGACTAGAGCCTTCGAACCTCGGCCCATATGCCTCTCCAAGAAAAGCTACAAGATTGGCCTAAATATGAATCCAAAAAATCACAGTTAGGGAAATATTTAGCCTTCATCACTTTGCCAAATAGAGGATAGCACGAATTAGGCGCAAACTTGATGTCCAAGTATACGCATCATTAAACACCGCCGAATCTTTAAACCCCATCACACCAAGACATTTAAGAGAACACATTTTCTCCCAACTCTTCTAATGTGTATTTCGTTGCTCACCATTCTGACCCCACCAAAATTTCGCCATCACCGAGCGAATATTGTGAATAACCGAAGCTGGCAATGTGTACACCCTTATGAGATACATTAGGATGGCCTCAATGACAGATTTCAGAAGAACTTCGTTTCCAGCTCTCTATAGAAAACTTGAAGTTTTTGCCAAATCCTGTCAATTAATGCTCTAAAAATTGCTTTCTTTGATCTTCCAATAATGGTCGGAATCCCAAGATAATTTTCATGTCTACGAACTTGTCTCATGCTCAGAATACTCATCAACTCTCCTCTCTGCTCCGTACTCACTCTTTTACTTAAAGAGACCTCCGATTTATCATAATTAATTTTCTAAGCTGCTTCATACTGGTTGAGAATATCAACTACAATTGAACGTTCCTGTTGGTTGGCTCTAGCAGAAACAAGATTGTCATCTATAAAAAGAAGGTGAGAGATAACAAGGCCATTAAGGTTGGCCTTCCCACCACGTAACTTTTTCTCATGAACCTTCCTTTGTAACATTAGGGAGAAATTATCAGCAATAAGAATAGACAGATACGGGGAGAGAGGATATCCCTCACATAGTCCCCGGGAGGGGATAATAAAACCACATACGCCACCGTTAATAACAAAAGAGTATGATACTATAATGACACATTCTATCACCAGGTCATATTCACCCCTCGACTATCAAAACCCAAAGTAAACAGAAGTTTACGAAGAAATCCCCATTCGACCCGATCATAGGCTTTACTCACGTCTGGTATCATTGCAATCGAACCCCTCATTCCCTTCTTTCTTGTTTTCATAGTATGAAAATTTTGCATAGCAATGAGATAGAGGTGATGAACTTGGGCCTAGCCCGCGAGTCTGGCGCGACTCCAAATTTAGGCGGTATTGGACAACATTGTTCTGCCTGCGGTTCGGGCCCCGTCCGACCCGTTTAGGCTAAGTTTTCGCCCGTCCCAAAATAACGGGCTTTGGTGCAAAATTTTTGCGCCACTTTTTTTGGCCAAAGTCAGGCCCGGCCCATGATCACCTCTACAATAAAAGCATTATCAGTAATCAACCTACCCAGGACAAACGCATTTGATTATTTATCATTATTCTCAGCAGAATATCCTTCAAACATATCACAATCGCCTATGACACTAACTTATATATGACTTTACATAAAGCAATAGGATGATACTCAACAGTAGAAGTAGGAGATTTCCCTTGATGGGTTAGTTTAAATAAATTGATGTGTTAGATTTGTTAAAATATAATGTAATTATCAGCAATCACATTATCAACAATGAAAGAAGTTAGTGTAGTTAGATTGATGCATTAGTTTTGTTAAAATATAATGTAACTAACTAGAGGGGGTATAACATTTTTTGGATCTACAATTTTAATTGAAAAGGAGATATTTCACTTGCTGCTTGTTCATAATTTTTATCTCTTGCTCCACATCTCGGGCAGAAAGTTTGGAGTGCCAATGAGCTTTCGCTCACCAAGAGGAATGCCCAGTGAGCGCCCCTTCCTTTGGTCAAACTGCATTATAATTTTTCGGGTCTGTTTTGTTTCTTCTTTGATACTTTATTTTCTGGTTTTGTTATGCTAGGATTTCCAAAAGAATTTTTATTTCCTATAAAGATGACATTTGTTTAGTAAGATGAATATTAGTTTCCTAATACTAGTTGGATTAGATCTTGTTAGATTCTAGTTCTAGTAAAGCTCAGATTTTGACCTTTATATGAAGGGGGTTTGAGATCATTATTCCAGCTGGAAGAGATGTTCTAACCACTGAGCTATCCAACACTGTCGATGTTTCTCCTCTACTTGTTAAGTTAAAGGTTTTTCAAGTTAAATTTGCATACTACTACTCTTATGTTTTGCTCCCTAAATTCGTCCATATTATTTTCATACTACAACACTTGTGCATTATTAATCCTTACACAACTGGTTTGGAAAATTTTTACCAAGGGGTTAATTTGCCTAAGAAAAGAGGCCATCGATCTTAGTAACTCAATTGAAGTGTAAAATTTTTTACTAATGGAGGATTTACTAAAGTATAATACATTGACGTAGAAGATGAAAAATGACATTAGAAGAAAAAGAGAAGGATATTGGACATCCTCTCTTTACAAACGAGAATCAAGAACTAAGAAGAAGAACAAGAAGAAAACTTGTATTAACTGCTTTAGATTAGACTACGATAGATGAGAGTGAGTAAGAATGAGTGGGAGTGAGTGAGAATGAAAACTAATACATTAACCTCTATTTATAGCAAACAAACCCTAACTAATCAGGTCGTCTAGCTGGTCATGTCCGAGATGTTCGACATCATTTCAGCTGGTTATTGCAACCACCTTGACCGATTCAACTTACTTTTGCCGCATGTGCGTGCAGTCGACCGATTCAATCAGCTAGGATGTCGCCTATTCTTTAGGAGATTGAAACTGCCTCCTCAGGGATTCCCCTTCTTTTTGCTGTTTGACTAGTTCTTTGTAACAATCCTTGAGGATGTTACACTTTCAAGGGGTTGACTACTTGACCAAATATTGTAGATAACCAACTCGAATGCCACGTCCCTAATCAGGCTTAGGTGAAATTTCACCCACAACAATTGCCCCCAAATTTTGGTTTTGAAGATCACATTCTACAAAAGTGAAATTTTCTTCTTTGAAATACATACGTTTGAATTGAGATAGTCGTCATCTTGGCCTGGCAAGTTGTAACCTTGCATGGAACTGCCTCATGGAAGTGTCATGCCTAATGGAGATGATTGACAAAGATGTCATGTCTGATGGACACGTCTTTACTGGAAGGTGGTCAACTAGGAGATGTAGGTCAACTAGAAGATATAAGTCAACCAAGATATGTCTTGGATGTTAAGGCGAAAGTTGATGACGCAAAGGCTGATGACGTGGTGGATGGCATCTTGACTGTTGTTCCTGTGCATCAAGGCAACATTAGAGCAAATGCAGATGTTAGCAAATTAATGTAATGATTTTTGTCCTTGCAAGCCCTTTTTTGTGTCTGTTTTATTGTCGTCTTTGTGTTCAAAGTTAGTCTACTATATTAGATAGCGTTCTTTGTTTGCGTTGTGAATATGTGCATATGTCATTTGCAAAGTTGTCAATTTAGTTGTCATTTGCATTTGTAATTGTAGTTGTAGTTGTCAGTTGTTAGTTGTTTAATTTGTAGTTGTAAGTTGTATGATTTGTAATTTGTAAGTTGCATTTGTAATTGTCATCCACACCTTGACCACTACGTAGTTGGTCAAGTTGGACATATCCGTAATGTATGGTATAAGTGTCATGTCGATCCCGCCCCGTAGAAGGTTAGGATTTCGACGTCTTCCACCCGTCCCGTAGAAGGTTAGGGTTTCTAGTTGCCCATCGTGTCCGCAGTAACCAATGGTTAGAAGCGCTGGCGTGGGCGCGCCAACGGTCCTCCAATGCTTAAGTCAATAATGGTTCTTAAGAGATAACCGAATTAACAAAGATTAGAGTTAAAAATAATACCTTTTAGATGTGTGGTATTCCGGCTTCTTGGGACAGGTTTCTCATCCTGCTTGACAAGGGAGTATGCCCCTTGTCCTACCACCTTGCTTACCTGGTAGGGTCTTTCCCAAGTAGGTCCTAACTTACCAACACTGGGGTCCTTAGTGTTTTGAAAGACCTTCCTGAGGACCAAGTCACCTACCTGAAATGTTTTGATCCTGACATTTTGTTGTACTGTGTGCCATACTTTGCTAATAGGCTGCCATTCTGATCCTTGCCTTTTCCCTCACCTCGTCAATTGTATCTACATCATGGGTTAGTTCAACATCATTTCTATCTTCAGTCATCAAACCATACCTTGCTTATGGGACCTGGACCTCTGTTGGAATGACATCTTCACATCCATAAACTATGGAGAAGGGGGGTGCGATTGGACGTGTTCTTTGGAGTGGTACGATCGCCCAAGAGGAGAAGTGGGGGTTGCTCTGCATTTTCCTCTGGCAGCTTCTAAGCGATGCTTCAACTGGTTTACCACAATATTGCTGGACTCTGCTTGACCATTGACCTGTGGGTACCTTGAAGTGGACGTGTGCAACCCAATATTCCACTTGTCGTAGAAAGCTTTTGTCTTGTCCTTATGATCTAGGTACAGTTGTCATATACTATGTCCGAGGGGACGCCATACCTGCACAATATGTTATGTTTTATAAATGACATGACTTCTTTATCTCTTACCTGTTTATCGCATGGTTGGCCAATAATAACCCATCAAATGCACTTTTGTGGAGAGGCTTCTCTCGGTAGAGTGGTTTCCCCCAGTGCCACGATGCGTCTCCTCGAGCAGTTGACGTGCCTCTTCAGCTTCTAGACATCTAAGATATACACCTGAAATAGACACCTTAAACAGTTTATCTTGAATTAGAACATAATGGGACGCTTTCATTCAAAATGCTCAGGCGTCTTCTCCAGATGGGATGGCACCATTCTCGAGCCACTCTGCAAATGGCTTAGTCCATCCTTCGACCTCTCGCAGTGGACTTGACGGTCCAGCTTCGTCATATCCATCGTTGATTGTAAAAACATCCTGCTCAGTGGCAGGATATGCAAGTTACAATAGGTACATTGGTCAACTTGGACCCTCTGAGGGAGGACCCCAAGCTTGTCAATGTGTCTCCGTGAGAATTTTGTTCTTGAGGTATATGTCTTATATTACAATACTCACAAACTTTTGTTAGACGCTGAACCACATCCAAATAGGCACTCATATTGGTATCTTTAGTAGCGTAGTCGCCGTTTATTTGGCTAACAATGAGTAAGGAATCACAGCTTACCTCAAGACGTCTTACATGTAGGTCTCCGGCGGTCATCAGACCTAAGTAGGGATTCGTACTCTGATTCGTTGTTGGTGGCTCCAAAGTCGCATTGGATAACTTGAACAATTTCATCACCTTCTAGGGATATCAACATGATTCCTAGACCAAGCACCCCAAAAAATTAGTGTACAAAGATCCGAGTCTTATTAGACCCATCATCTCGCCAACATGTTGACTTCTTGGTTGGCAAGGGCTTGAAGTCCGAGTGTAGTTGTCTTAGGTTCATATTGGATGTCTCATGCACTTAGCTGGGTGGACCACTTCGCCATTTGACCTGTCAACTCCGGTTTTCTCAAGACAGTCTTAATTAGATAGTTAATTTTCACAATTATAGTATAAAACTCGACATAAGGACGTAACCTCGTAGAGGACACGACCAATGCAAGTATTAGTTGCTCTAAGTATGCGTACCTGGTTTCGGCATCAAGAAGGGATTTACTAACATATTAAACAGGGATTTACTTACGATCTTCTTCTTGCATCAGGACTGCGCTGACCGCTGTTTCAGATACTGATAAGTAGAGTTACAGTTTCTCTTCCGGCTTCGGCTTTGATAGCAGAGGTGGATGGGTCAAGTACTCCTAGAGCTCATGCTTCTAGGCCCACTTGAACTTGGAGTTTTTTCTCAATATGCATAGAACATATGACATTTGTTAGACGACATAGGGATGAAACTATTTAGTGCGGCTGCTCGACCGGTCATGTTATATATTAGTAAAGAATGAGAAGCCTTAATTTTGAAAGGTTAAACATCTCTGTCAGTTTATGGCACTGCATCGTCATTCAACCAACCAAAGTGTTATTTCGTCTAGCTTGACACGTCCTGAGGGGTTTGACCTCTTGAGTCATGAGCAACCAAGACTCCCTTTTCTCAATCAGGGAAGAGTCAAGTGGACAGTTGCGGTGTAGGTCAATTGGTTCATTTTGTCAAGGATTTTAGAGTCTTCCCCCTCCTCAAGATAATGTATTCACTACTAACCTGCAACAAACTTCCATAACATAATTGAAATTAAAATGTTTTTACCTTGTAAACTCTTAATTTACGTGTATTGTGATAGGATGCCACATCAACAAGTTGACGTCTTGTCCGATATGATGCGTCGTCTTTTCAGTTGGACACGTCTGACATGTTTCGACACGTATGATACGTCCATGACCGGAACGTTTTTGCTGGCTACTAGATACATGAAACGTATGTCTTAGGTGGCGTTGCCCCCAATGTCGAGATCACACGTTGTTGACCATCCGGATTTAGTCGGACATGTCTGAAGTTGTATTTGTGATATTATTTGTCACGTATCCTGTAAATTCTTGAGTTTTAAAGACTCCATGAGATTGTTAGCATTGACAAGTAACGTGTTACATTTTAAATAAGGTTATGTATTGGTTTGAGCCATAGGTAAAGCAAGAACTAACTATTCTAAGTGACGTAACTTAACTTTGACATTTATTCGACACTTAGCTTGCTAAAACGATATGGGAGTTTCTTACCATGATCTTCAAGTTTCACCCACAACTAGTGGTGTCAGAAACAGACCTGACCGCTGGGTCAACCTGATTCCCGACCTCGACTTGAACCCGGGTTCGACCCGTGAGGTCGGGCCTCCGCACCGGATTGAAACCCGACTCCGGGATTACCCAGACCTGACCAAGACTCCGGCAAAATTATATGCCGACCCGACTGTACGGACTCCGCATTCAAACTCGAACCCGATCGTACTCAACCAGATATTACTAAAATTCAATTATTTTTTATATCCATAAAATCATTTCAATATATAAATTTATAAATTTTCTTACATTTAATATTTAATTAAATAAAAAAATAAATTACATTTAATTTAAGAGTTAAACTTTAAATATCATGTACTTGTTTATATTTTCTATAATTACCTAATGTCCTCATTTTCAAATAATATTAAATAATATCTTATTATACCCTATACTCCAAATTTATTATCCCATTTTAATATTCTACTAAATTTTCCTCATTTTTTCTACCAAATATTCTACGAAATTATCCCATTTTAATATTCTACCAAATAATATCTCAAATTCTCGTAACACTATACTAAACAATAACATATGAGCTTATACAAAATCTGCAATTATAATAAATTATACAAAAAATCAAGATTTAGTGAAATTACATAAAAATCACACAAAAAGAATAAATGTGGAATTATATGAAATTACACAAAAGTAAATAAATCTGAGGGCAAAATTGAACGATATTACACAAAAACAAAATCAATCAACACAAAAATTAACAAACTAAACTAAAAAATGGAAAAAAAATCTTGAACGAAAACTAGATTTGGCCGGAATCGAGGGACGGCGTTTGAAAAGAGAATCAAATTGATGTTGGCGGTGGTGAGGAGGTGACGAAGAAGGTGGTGAGGATTTGACGAAAAAAAATCTGCAATTACGGCGACGAGCGAAGATCGACGGCGACGAGCGAAGATCGACGGCGACGAGCGAAGATCGACGGCGACGAGCGAAGATCGACGGCGACGAGCGAAGATCGACGACGACGAGCGAAGATCAACGAAGGATGGAGTGGGAGGGGGTAGTGTCGTGGGGTGATTGAGAGTGTGGCGAGAGAGGAATGGGTGGTTGAGGGGGTGGTAGGCTGAGGAGAGAGAATGACAGAAGGAATAGGAGGTGGTTGGATGAGAGAGGAATGGGGATTAGGGTTTTAGAAATGAGAGATGGAAGAGAGAAGGGAAATCAGAAATGGGAGATGGGTTTGAGTCTTTGAGAGATTGATGGTTAGATTTTGATCCTTCTCAAATCAAGGGTTCTAATTCATGATCCATGACATTAATCTTTGGCCAATAGGAAAAGAGAATGATCTAGCACATGGATTGATGACTTATCACATGATTGACAATCTTATATTTTTTATAATCTTACTAATTCTTGTCTTGGTTTAGTAACTTCTAACTTTAATAATTAGTCAATTATTTTATTAATTTGAAATTTTGGTTATTTTTATTGAAATTATTATGATTAGTGTTTAAGTATTATTTAATTAGAGTTATGAATTGAATTTCTAAATTTTAATTAGACTCTTTATAGCGTTGCTTATACAACTATCAGTCTATTACTCAATTAAGTAATAGTATAATTATATTTACTTAAGTAAACTTATATGTAGTGTTACATTGACATAGATTATCGACTTACAATGATACATTTATTGATCTCATCCAATAACAACTTGTTTCAATCCAATTACATGTTTTTAGTTTCGACTTAAAATTGAAGATAAAGAGAAAAATTATAAAAGGGAAGACCTTTTGTTTTTTTGGGAGGCTCAGACTGAGGAGGATATGCCGAACATGTCCTTAATCCTTCCTCTCATCGATCTTAGGCGTTTTCTCTCAAATTTCGCATCTGGGTTTTCTTTAATGGGTGGGTTTTTTTATTTTATTTATATATTTTTCAATCTATGTTGATAAAATTTAAAATGCGTGTTTGATCTTTGTGGAGTTAGCTTATATTCTTGATCTGGGTTTTTGCTGATTTTAATGAAATGTATATGATCGGGAATTTTCAGGGTGTTTCTCCTAATTCTGGGTTATTTTGATCGATGAAGGATAAGAGTTTTAGAGAATGAGAGAAGAAAGTGGAGGTGGGCGAATGAGAGGGGTGGGGATTAGGCGTTACTTATACAACTATCATCAGTCTATTACTCAATTAAGTAATAGTATAATTATATTTATTAAAGTGAACTTATATGTAATGTTACATTGACTTTGATTATCGACTTACAATGATACATTCATTGATCTCGTCCGATAACAACTTGTTTCAATCCAAATACATGTTTTAGTTTCAAAATGCATTTTATAGTTTGTTTATACTTTATCATATATAGTCACAACATAATACATATATACCGCGTTATATATGTTTGTTATTGTTATATCGTACTAACATATATAAGCCTACTGATAAAATAGTTTCTTTATAGTCACATATATATAAGCCTACTGATAAAATAGTTTATTTATAGTCACATATATATACAAAGTTAAGAGAAGACCATAAATACTATACTAGTATTAAACTATAGTATAACATAAAAACAATTAACTTAAATAATCTTATAACTTATAAAGATAAGGGAGTGTTATGGTTGTTAATCTTATACTAGTATTAAACTATATGGTTGTTAACAAGTTACTATTTAGTAACTAGTAAGTACTTGTTAACTATTTTACTTAACTTATGGTTGTTACTTGTTAACAGTTAACTTATTTTAATAAGTTATGGTTAGCTTTTATAGGGGATAATGATTTGGGGGTATAATTTATTATTATTATTATTGTGCAACATATGAACCCTCATTATAATCACTTAGGCCTCATATGAACCATCGTTGTAAACATATGAATGTATGATTGTCATTTGTTATAGTATTATAACATATTAAGAGTCGTTATACTAATTTATAATCAATAGAGTATTAGATTGGTTTTACAATTATTTTGATATCAATCTTATATTAAAATGATTCAACATATTAGTATTTATATTGTTATTGTTATTGTTAGTATTCCTGTTCTTATTTGTATTACTATTGCTATTGTTAGCCTTGTTACTATTATTACTGTTATTATTTGTATTTTTACCTATTATCATTGTCGCTTTATGTTTATTAGTATTATTATTCTCATTACCATCATAGCTATTTACAAACTTATATATCAATCATAATGCTTATAATAATAAATCATTTATATAAAGTTTGGAATTGATCGTCTACTCGTTATTATTGTCGTTGGTTATAATATATAATATTAAAACATATGAAGAGTCGTTCTACTCCTTTACTCATTAGAGTGGTTTTACGTGCATTGATTATTCGAAATAAGAGTTGACTAAGAGAATTCACTAAACATCACGGTAATCAATATAGTGTTTTTATTGGTTTTTCCTTGTCATCCATATATTTATCGCACACACACATATGTATATATATGTCGATCTTAATACTTTTATTAATATGATTCGTTTATAAAATCCATAACAAAATCAAGATGGCCCGATCAGGAGTTACCCGAAGTTGAATTGACGTTCAATAGCGAATGGACCCGATGTTTCACAATGATCGAACTAAGGTCATTACTAATTCAACCCCAGCACATTTGACTTAACTCAACCGTACATGAAACCTAAATACGACCTCGCGTAAACCCAGGAAAAAAATGTCAATGGGCGATCATACCCGGAATGGATCGACTTGTAATTGGAACGCTCGCACTGTCCCAAGCACCCGGAATCCAATGATTCAAATGTGTTTGACCCAGCTGAACAAAACCCGACCAATCATGACCCGGGGCACCGACAATCAAAACCCGACTCCGTCCGATCCGACTCCGGTTCACCGTGGATATACCTGCAACCTCGTTTGAGAACCCGTTTTGACACCACTACCCACAACAACCTCTTTCTAAGTTCGAAGTCCTAATTTCTACGTTGTACTGTTGGAAACTTGGAATTATTCCGATCGTGGGGCTATAAGAGTATTATTAGTACTACTCCCTCCGTCTTTTTTTAGTTGCTACATTTTGCCATTTAGAGGTGTCTCTTTATAGTTGCTACATATCTATATATTGCTATTAATGGTAAAAAAGTTCCACCCACTTCTCATTAATAAACCTTACTAATAAACCCAACCCCCCACCTAACCCTATTTACCCCCCAACCTCCCTCTTAAATGACCCAACCCCCCCATAACCCGTATTAATATTTCCCTCCACAACCCTAATTACCCCAAACCCCCAACTCATTTCTCTCTCTCTCGACGTTTCTTCTTACTCTCGACTATCACTTTTCTCTCTCATGTTCTTCCCAAAATTGGCAGATCTAGGGTTTTTTACTTCAAATCTCTTAAAAAAAACCATAGATTAATTATCCTTATGTTCTCGCGATTGTTGTGAAACCAATTTTTTGTTTTTTCTGGGCTCCTTTCAACTTAGAGTCCCCCTGCCTCGTTGCGTGACCATGGACGATTTAACCCCAAATTCAAAGAAAAGGTTGTTTGCGTTGCTTGATGAGTTCGATTCTCAAGCAAAAAGAGTTAGGGGTTGCAAAAAGCGCTTGGATGTGAGTAATTTTTGTTGGTCTTGTGGTGCGCTCGCAATAAAACCACCAGATTCGGTGGCTTGTCGCCCAAAAAACGGAAGAAAAGGCCGAAAAATTTGAAGATCCCCCCGAAGGGTTCGGATCATGGCGATCTTATCTCATGTGGTTCAAAACCATCAAGAAATGGATTTTGAACGCCCCCTACAATTATTTGCGAAAGATCGATCCACTTCTTAACTTAATCTTCTTTGTAAATATTTTTTACCCCTTTTTGTCTCGAATTACCTCGTGGGATTGCGTTTGAAGCATGATATTTATTTGCATTTAGTTTCGCATGTCTAGGGTTTTTCTTAAACTTAATTTTTTCATGTTTTTGGTTACGTTTTTGGTTCATTTTTGTGTGATTTCGCTGAGTTATGATGATTAATCTTGATCTCTCGTAGATCCGTTGATATTTGTGTAGATTTGTGATTATTATGTTAATATTTGTTGATTTGTGTTGATCTCTCGTTGATTTAAGTTCGGATCTCGTTGATTTATGTTGATTTATGTTGATCCGTGTTGATTTATGTAGATCTTTTATACTTTTTGCCGTTTTTTTTGTAGATTTGTGATGATTATGTTAATATTTGTTGATTTGTGTTGATCTCTCGTTGATTTAAGTTCGATCTCGTTGATTTATGTTGATTTATGTTGATCTCGTGTTGATTTATGTAGATCTTTTATACTTTTTGCTTTTTTTTGTAGATTTGTGATGATTATGTTAATATTTGTTGATTTTTGTTGATGATTTCTCTCGATTTATGATGATTAATGTTCATTTATGTTGATCCGTGTTGATTTATGTAGATCTTTTATACGTTTTGCCGATTTTTGTAGATTTGTGATGATTATGTTAATATTTGTTGATCGCCGTTGATTTTTGTTGATGATTTCTCTCCGATTTATGATGATTAATGTTCATTTATGTTGATCTCTATTGATTTATGTTGATCTTTTATACGTTTTGCCGATTTTTGTAGATTTGTGATGATTATGTTAATATTTGTTGATTTTTGTTGATCTCTCGTTGATTTTTGTTGATGATTTCTCTCGATTTATGATGATTAATGTTCATTTATGTTGATCCGTGTTGATTTATGTAGATCTTTTATACGTTTTGCCGATTTTTGTAGATTTGTGATGATTATGTTAATATTTGCTGATTTTGTTGATCTCTCGTTGATTTTTGTTGATGATTTCTCCGATTTATGATGATTAATGTTCATTTATGTTGATCCGTGTTGATTTATGTTGATGATTTCTCCGATTTATGATGATTATGTTCTGTTTTGTTGATTTGGACTCATATTATGTTTAGTCATGTTTATTGCTTTATGTGGAGTATACTCAATGTAAGTGCTTAAATGTTTGATTTTTAATGCATTTGTCATGTATGTTGTGTGTGTATGTGTGTGTGTAGACCTTAATGATGATAAGGGATTTTACATCCAATAACTACAATTCATAAAGCAATTAGTAAGTTCTTTCAATGACTAGGATTGAGTATGACTAACCGATGAGGCATTTGAGTGCCATTTGTTGTTCGAGTATCGTCGTCCAAAGTTATGAAGTGAATTTTTTTTACATGAGAGGTTAATCTAATTCTCAATGATGAATGAGGTCTCCCGATTCTTATATTGGACAGATTTAACTCGACCCTTATGACCTCTTATTGCCACCGGCTTGTTGTGCTCTCCTTATCTTTGTTTTAACTTCGTGAATGCTTGTGATAAGTATGATGGATGAGTGGGGATTCCCCGAGAGGATTAGGGTCCCTTTTCTCGTGGTTTTTGGACCTATGATGCTTAAGTATGAGTGGAAAAAAGAGAAATCTTATTTTATTTGTAACACTTGGTTGTTGCCTATTCAATGTGATTTTCTCTTTTTTCATTCATTCTTTTGTGTTGCCCTCTTTTCAAAACAGATGTTCATGTGGATAATATCAAACTCATATGTAAAGTGATCTTCATGTGCATAATATAAAACTTACATACAAAATGTTTTCATTTACACTTTCAAAAAGTATAACCTACATGTGGTCAGTGGTTACTTACAAAATAGTTTGATTGTGTACTTTACATCCCCAAAAAAAGTGACTCGATTTGTTGGGCTTCAAAGCATGCCTATGCCATCATCTCGAATCCGATTCTCCACTTGTTGCATGGTTAGTCGCCTCCTCCCCGTGGTTCATGTAGATGCCCTTCCCCGTGCCCACTGTTTGCTTTCTTCATATATTTGAGGACTTAATGTAATTGTTCGGCGGTAATGCACCTCTCCTTTCTAGTGATTGCTCGCCCATATGAGGTATATGATAGTTGTTGTTCCCCCTCAAAATGAGAGTCTCCTTCATGCATTGTTGTAGTGTCAACCAAATGTGATTACATAGCTTTGGGTCATACTTGTCATATGCCTTCTTCACTGCCTTCACTAACTGTTTTACACTCCTTGGTGCAATTTTAAATTTAAGTGTTTGTATGGCATTGAAAAAACCTAGATCAAGCACATTCATATCAGGAGACTGTGCTGGTTGATTAATCAATCTTATATCAAATCCCTCCTTTGTTGCCTCTTCCATGAATGCAGGGTCATCCCCCCCTATGTGTGGCCTTGTATTGTCTTGCACAATCCATATTTGCTTCGCAACCCGTTGTTGGCCATTTGTCTCTAATTCTTGGCGGTATGTGTTTGATCGCTTTTCCCCGATGACATCTTTTGTGATGCTAAGTAATGGTTTAGTTTCTACTACCCCCGCATCTCTCGTTTGACTCCACCTCTTTCGCCACCTCTTCTATGAATGGGAAGATGCCTATCTTCCCATCAAAAATGACTTCACCATTAACTCGTTATAATTGGTCTTGCTAGTGCACCCATGAACATGATTTTAATAATGAACCTCTTAGATTTGCACCTTCTATGTGGCTCTATTTCACCTGGGGCAAGGTAGTATCTGATACTTACCTTGCTCATACAAAACCATTTCTCATCCACATGCACAACATTGTACATGTTGCTGAACCTTGGTATTGTATGAACTGTGTTTGGTATGATGTTGTTCAAGCACCAAAAGACCCTAGCAAGCTTGTGGGCTGGGGTGAGGTGGGGTTTTATAGCATTAGTGTGTTTCCTAACTAGACCCCTTTTAACCAACCTGTGTAATGTTGATCTCGGGCATACCTAGAGCCATAGCAAAGAGCCCTTACACTTGTCCTCTTCCTTAATGGAATAGCCATTAATCGTGGCCGGATCCAATTGAATCCTTTTTCTTCCAACTCGCCTCGTCCTCTTGTTATTGACATCAATGTTTGAGTTGTTGTGGGATTTGTTGTTCAACACTTTTCCATATTCTTTGGACTCGTCCACCTTGAAGTGTTGAAATCCGATGCAAGAATCTTCAATGTCCCACGTGGTAACTTGTAGCCATGTTCATTTCTTTGCACAAGTTCGCGTAACTTGTCCGCCACATTACCCCTCATTGAATTGTTCATAACATGGCTCTTTCTTTTCTCGTGCAATTTCGGTTGTTGTTGTTGCTCATCTTCCGATGATGAATCTCGTCCATTGAAACTCCATGCCTACATCGAAGCATCACTTAACCATTCTTGCACTAATTCTTCATCTTCATGCACTTGCATTTGACTCAAGATGTTTTCTTCATGTGGGAATTCATCAAGTGGAAGAGAATTGAGATCTAAGACCTCCGTATTTGGAATTGGGACGTTAAGATCAATTGTGGGCTGAACTTGCTCTCTTGGTTGAGCAATTGATGTTGAAGCCGTGGAAGCTTTATCGCAGAACTGTCCTAGGGAGCCATAGCATTGCTATGGATGCCGGACATGTTCATGCCGAGAACTTGTCCACAACTTGTTTAATGAAAACTAAAAAAACAAATACAGGTATGCTAAATCACTCAATGATGTTGAGCTGAGAGTGATACTAACCCCAAACCCCCCCCTTCAATGGTTGATTCTCGTATTTTTTTCTACTTGATGAAGTTGGGCCGATGAAGAAAAGGAAGAAATGTGAAATGAGTCCTCTCATCTGTCGCCGTTCGCTTATAAACTTACCGCCATGTTGACTTACGAAAATTTTGGGGGAATATTTGAATTCCCCTATTTCACATTCAATTTTAGCTTGGCTTAGTTTTTTGGGGGAAAATTTCAACCCCCGCCGTAATTTTAATAAGTTGACTTACATGAATTTTTTTTGGAGGGAAATTTATAATCCCTCTTGGTACTTCTTGTAATTTGGTTCCATGAATTTTTTAGAGGGAAAGTTAAATCCCCTTGTTAAAATGAGAAAGCAATCGATTTTTTGCTTGGGTGCAAAGGTCAAAGTGGTCCCCTTTAATTCCCTCCCAAAAAACGTTAGTTTTAAAATTGTTGTGGGCCAAGTTCCTTATCCTACCAAAATTACCAACTTAATTAACTTAACTTACTTTATGCTAATACTTGCTCCGCACAATGGGCCACCACTCAAACCTTGGTCTTTTGAAAAAGCATACGTAAAGAACTAAAAAAGACGGAGGAAAGATATTAATATAGTATGTCGAGGAGCCGTTCACGATTCCTCACATCTGCCATGTGCCACAACTAGTTTTGTCGGGAAAAATGTGCTTTGGTCACATAAGACTCTCCAAAAGACATAATTCAGTCACGTTTCTATTTTTATTTTTCTTTTTGGGAACTAGTATTTGAAAGCCACGTAACAATTGTTGCTTTGCGGAGGTGTGAAGTGGTCCTTTCTCGCTTTTAATATGACTAAGATTGATTTGTCCTATAGAAGTATAAGTATACGCATCTTGCAATTTATATACGTAATCATACTGTATAAATTAAATTTTTTTTTTTTTTTTTTTGTAAGGGAGAATTCTCTGCAAGAAGGGGAAATTGGGGATCCTTCTCGCAAGGGGTGAGAATCGAACCCCCGTCACATGGGGTGGAAGGAAGGCCTCACAACCACTAGGCCAACCTTAATCCTCGTATAAATTAAATGACTTATAAAGAATCCAAGTCAAGTAAAGATTACTTAATTATAGACAAAACAATTGAAATGAAAGACTCGATTTGAAGTCCTTGTATGATAGACTATCAGTAAGGTTCCACAATAGGTAAAATAAAAGACAAGCAATGAGCGAGGAGGTGGAAGATTGATACGATATCATTTCTTATTATCAATAATGCTTCCAGAAGAGTGATGCCAAAATACCAGAAGAGTGATGCCAATATATCCCTTCCCTAATTCTTGATTAACTTTAATATACTCCCTCCATTCCACTTAAATTTACTAACCTTTATTTTGGTATGTTACATTTTTTAAATTAGAACAAAAGACTTGCTAAATCTTTTTATTTTACGGTTTTTTCACCATATACCCCGACAAATCACGAAATTCACGATATACACTCAATGTTTCTGCATTTTCACCATATACCCCTAAATTTCCGAAAACGTTCACAAATGTCCTTTTTCTAACGGAAGTTAACTTGCCATTAGCGTTATTTATAATTTTGCCATTATCAACCCCCCTAACCCAAAAACCCTAACCCCCTAACCCAAAACCCTTTAAACCCTAACCCTAACCCTAATCCTAAACCCTAACCCTAACCCTAACCCCTAACCCCTAACCCCTAACCCTAACCCACCCTCCCCTCCACCCCACCTTGCCCTCCACCCCCATCCCCTCCACCGCCGCAGCCCCCTACCCCCTCCCCCCGCCAACCCCACCCCCCCCTCCTCCGCGATTTCCCCGCCCCCACCCCCTCCCCTTTGATGCCGGTAAATGCAGACCAAACACGCCGGAAGTGTGCACCCAAACGCCGGCAAACGAACGAAATGAAAAAAAAACTTCGAACCTTAAACGCCCAAAAAAATCTAACCAAGCTTAAGGCAAGGTGACAAGTAAGCTTTGTAATAGCCCATATTTGAAGCGGGGTTTAATTATGAATTAATTATGTTTTATTAGCTTTGATTATGCAAATATGTTTATAGGGAATTAATTTGAGAAATATGAGCTTATTCTTTGAAAATGATTTTAGTAACTTTAATATCTATTTGTTTTATTAAGATATGAAGTGAGTAAGTTTTAATTGAATTTTTAAGGAAAAAAAAATAGAAAAACAATCTCTAATCTCTCGTGGCTTAATGAGCAAAAGCCACTAAATTGCCTTGTTGTCCAAAAACTAAAGCCCTTCACCAAGATTGAAAACCCATCCTTCCTTCCTCTCTTTCATGATTTCCTCTGTTCATATACTTATGTAGAAGCCTCGCCGAAATTCGTTGCTCTACGCTCTTCAATCTTGCTCGCTTAGTTTTCTCTCTCTTCTCCTCTGTATTTTGCTGCTGTTGTTCGGTGCCCCATCTGGCCAGTAGTGCTGGTGGTTCTGCACCGCCTTGTTGATGATGTGCGTGGTGGTGGTGGTGTTGTCGTTTGTCTGCCGCCGCTGCTGCTGTGCGTTGGTGGTGTTGTTGTGCGTTGCTGCTGCCAGATGGTGGTGCATTCCATAAGGTGCGGCGCCACCGTGAGATGGTGCTCTGAGTGTAGATTGCTGCCGTTGTTCTGTACTCCTCTCGTTCATAAGTATAAGTTAAGTTTTCTTACCTCCTCTTGTTTGATTCAAGCAATTCAAGTCCCTGCAAATGGGTTTTATTTTCTAATTCATAAATAAATTCAGCTCTAAATCTTATTGTTGATAAGCAAAATCAGTTATGGTAAGAGTTTGCCGAACTTAAAGATTGAATCTTTTATCTTTATTTCATCAATTGAAGCTTACAATATGAAATGGTCCTTCTTAACTAAGATTATAAAATTTGATTTTTTATAAATTATGTTGTTTGATAATATTCTCTATGAATCATACTTGGGGCTAATTAGAGCTATTATGTAACATTGATTTTGTGAGTGGGATTAGTGGAATGATTGGTATGTAAGGATTTGTAGTGGTTCATGGAAGAGTTTAGAGGGTATGAGCAAGACAATTTAGTTACCTGAATTATGGTAGGGGTGAATGTTAATTGTTATTTTTATTGTTGTAAGGTGAATATTGGTGGAATTCAAGTCTCATTGGAGGAGCGACATTATGGATTCTTAGGGATGGAATGCGGATTAAGCGATATTTCAAGATGGGTATAAGGTACACATTGTCCCTCCACCTTATGAATTGAATTATGTTTGCAAAATTGTATGTTGTATAAAGTTTCATGATTTACCAATAAGAAACTTCGATTTTGACTTGGATTTGTTATGGCTTTATGATTTTAAGTTCAACTTTGGTTTGAAGGAATGATCTCTGAGTTATAAGCTTGTTCTAATTCATAAATATGTGGTTTGACTCCAAGTGTTTCGCCGATACAAGGATTAACCTTAATTTCCCCATTTATGGATTGAGATATGTTTACAAGCTTTTGCTATTAACTTCGCGTTTCATTCGAATATTTTGAAGTACGTAAAGTTGTCCAACAACATTAGCTCATGTTATACTAAGCCAATCATGTTTCGAGACTAAAAATGTATTTTGGTTTATGAATCTTGGTGGTATAAGTGGTTCAGTGACCCACGTTCTAAGATATGATATGGAAGATATGGATATTAGATTATAAGTACTCAAGTAAGAGTTATCGATATATTTCTGAATGTATCTATAAGTAAAATATTATGCGCAATCTCGTATGCTTTACAAGAAGTAATTGACTTTGATTCGATAGGATTGATAAGCTTATGAAACTCCACTATGTTTTACTATTATTCGTATATATATAGTTGTGAATATATAAAGTATCAAAAGAGTTGATTCATACAAAGTTACTGGAAATCTGAGTATATTGGGATAATCAAGTGTCTCTCGTTTCAAGTATCCTATATATATGTGAAAAATAAGATACAAGATTTTAAAGATAATTGTCTGTCAACTTTGAGGAATATAGATTTGGCTTTTGGGAATTATGGGTTTGAAAGTTCTGAATACAATACAAGATTTCAGAATATATCTTATATGAGCTTGGCATATTTGGGATTATTTGGGTAATGGAAAGTGGGAAATTGAGGATTTCGAAAGTAAACTATTGTTTGGAGATGTTCGGTACAGTATAAATTATGATTGTGAAAGATTTAGCTATACGCTTCGAATTTATGATAATTATTCGAGCTGGCCATAAATCCTATGGGAGGTTAGATATAGTTGAAATTGGTAAAGTTATAAAAAAAAAGCTTTTGATTCTAACTTAGTAATGAGGAGAAGTTGATACTAAAAGTTAGATTATATGAAGTAGAGGTATGTAACACCCCGTAATTTTCACCCTTTATTTTTGGTGTTAGTTTATTTTAAAATGATATTTTTTCGTAAAAATAAATAATTTATTATTTAAATTATTTTGGAATGTGTTGTGAAAATGTGTATATATATTTATATATTGTGATATATTTATATATATTTATTTTAAGTTGTTAGTTATTTATTTTAAAGGTTATATTAGTTTCGTTATTTATTTAGGCGTTTAGGATGCGTTTTGTCGCGTAGCGTTTTTGTAACGTTGTTTCACCGACTAGGGTGATGAAATGGTACATCACGTGTGGCGTTTTATGCTGGCCGAAAATCAACATTTTGGAGTGGATGATGAAGAGTTTTGGTGCTTATTAAGCTAACCTTTGGATCTCTTGTAACCGCTCATTTAATCCCTCATTAACATTCTCCTAAACCCTTCATTTTTCCTTGCCATAAAATTCTGATTTTTAATAAGAGAAGTTCAAACATCATTGTCATTTGGTATTTTGTCCAGTTTTGGCTTATTTGCATAATAATTATTGAACGAATTTTAAAATTGTTGAAATTATTTTTCGTGAATCATTTTATATGTGTAGTATGTATTTCATTCCTTGGAATAATTTTTTTCCTATTGTTTACAGTGTTTATTTAATTGATTTATCTGTTTTTGCATTTTCATTTCTGGTCCGTATATAAATCGTGAAAATTATTTCTGGAGGCCAAAATATTCATTTATTTGTATATTATGTATTACTGTGAGTTTATGCATGTTATGTGAATTTTTGGTAATTTTTGGGCGTTTATTTCTATTTTTAATTATTATATTGGCTTTCTTGGGTATTCTGTAAATTAATGTTTAAAATTACTTTTAGAGACCGAAAATTAGAAATAAAATTTTTATCATGTCAGTATAGTCATAATGGTCATATTACAATTTTTGTGATAATTTACTGATCGTTTTTATTAGTTTAATAATTTTTATTGTGTTTTATTATGAGTTTGAGGATATTCTTTTTAATTATTTAAGGGATTAAAAATCGAAATAAATTGAGACCTTTTATATTCTTGAGAATTGATGATTTTTAAGTTACTGTGGTTATAATTGTGTATCATTATATTTACTTTTAGTCCTTGTAAAATGATTAGTCGTGTACGTTTCATTGATTTATTAAGCCTTGGAATCGTGTACTCTTTAATTGTCGTTGTTTGTGCTTTGTGGTGCACAAAGTATTTGTTGTTGAAACTTTTGTTGTAAGCTACTACTTTGAAGAAATTTTGAAGAGATATCTTTTGATGAATTATGGGTATAATGCCTAGGGTGGCATCCCTTTGGCGAATATTTTTGAGATGAATAATACTTTGATGATATTTATGATTATTTTGAGATAAGAACATCCAGGTGGGATAGATGTAGTCCCCCGGTGAAGAACATGCCAACCAACTGGTTTGCGAACTAGGGGTACACTCGGGTTAATTGTTGTCGTCAGAGAGGTCGGGGAGTTACGCGTGTTACTACTGCGTCGGGAGTTTGGCCATTCTTAGATACGGGCGGTGGGAACGTAAGCCCATAGACGGCACGGGGTTGCGATCGACAAATCTTAGGAAGTGAATTGCGATTTGGCGTTCGGTTTCGACTCAATAACTGATTTATCTATGTTTTTATTATTATTCAAGTACCCTTGAGATGATTTATTCATTTTATCTTTTGTATTTCTTGAGAGCTTTATGATTTTGGATGCATATCATAGTTGTCTTGACCTTATGTTTCCTTTCTTATTAATCTATGTCCGAATTGTACTTTGATTTCTTTTGTTCGGGAGAACCGCTAGTTCTCCTTCCGATTGTGGATGTTTGTTGATATATTTTGCGAGGTGATGTTGATGGGAATCTTCTTTGGTTTTGGGCTCGGGTTGAGTTGTGAGCATTAAAAAGCTAGATGTGTTTTAGGCCTAGACTTTTAATTAGTTTGAGAGTCAGTTTTCTCTTTTAGATATTACTCTAATTAATTTAAATTATTTATACTATTTATTTATGTTGGCTTTATCACTTAGTTATTTAAACGCATTTCTTGTAGTAGTGACATACCCAGAAGACGATGTTTCCGCCATCGTTCTATTAATATTATTATTATTTCTTTCTTTTCCGCTTTGAAATTCTAGGGTGTTACGGTTGGTATCGTAGCAAAACGCTCCTAAATTCGAAAGCAGTTGCTAATGATTCTTTAGAATTATTAGTTAGCCATAGGAGAAAAATTTGTTTAGAATTAAGTTCGGTAGTTTCACTATAATGAGAGTGTGATGGGTAGAGTAAGTAAAGGGAAGCCTTATGGGAATGTGGTGTCCTCTCATGCTTATGGAGCATATGTTATATGTATAGTTCTTGTATTATTGGTGGAATTTTAACACTTTGGAATTTCAAAGGCGGAAAAGAAAGAAATAATAATATATTTAATCGTCTTCTGGGAATGTCACTACTACAAGAATAATGTTTAAATAACTAAGTGATAAAAAAACAAACATAATTAAATACTATAAGTAAATTAATTACTTAGATTAAAATCGAAATGAGAAAACTATATCAAACTAAAGAGAAGTCTAGAACTAAAACCCCTAATAGATTATTTCTCGCATCTCAACCCGAGCCCAAAATCAAAGAAAATCCCCATCAACAAAACCTGCAAAATATACAACAAATATCCATGATCGTTGGGAAAGTAAGCTAGCGCTTCTCCAAAACAATAGCAATCAAAGCACGATTCGAAGAAGATTATTAAGAAAGGAATAACATGCAATCATTACATCAATAGCATGCACATAGAAATCATAAGGCTATAGATGAAACAAGTGATCATCAACAATAAGTAAACATGATAGAGTGAGTGACATAATTCTAATGTATATAAATAATAATAAATCAAGAATTCAACAAGTTATTGAGTCGAAACCGAACGCCTAGGTGATTTGCAAATCACTTCCTACGGTTTGTCGGATCGCAATCTCCATGTCCGTATGGGCTTACGTTCCCACTGCCGTGCCTAAGAATGGCCAAACTCCCGATGGGGGTAGAACACCGAACTCCACGACCTCTCGGACGACAACAATTAACCAGGTGTACTCCTAGTTCGCAAACCGGGTGGTTGGCATGTTCTTAACCTGGGACTACATCTATCCCACCGGATATTCTTATCTCAAAATACAATCATGCATACAAACTAAGTATCATTCATCAAAAATATTCATCAAAAAGGGGATGCTACCCGGCCTTATACCCACAGTTCATCAAACAGTTCTTCATAATTCCTCAAAATAAATCACTTATACAATAATCAACAAATAACTCTCACAATAACACTTGAACATCTCCAAACATCATCAATGATAATATACTGGTTTTTACAGCATCCACAATTCAATCAACAATACACCACCAAATAACTCTAAATCATACTAGTAACAATTAATCATTTTCTTCCATAAATCAAACATAAACATGTGGTTACCGAAATGATACATACTGTATACTACTGAAAATCAGCAACCCAGAACATATTATATTATGAATTATTTCTGATTTACAAGTCCTCAAATAATTTAAAAGTGTATCCTCAATTTCACAACAAAAACACCACAATAATTATTAAACTAATAATTTCGAGCAGTAAAATCATACAAAAATTATCATACGACCCTAATGGCTCTAATGACATGATACCATTTTTATTTATAATTTTCGGACTCCAAAAGTAATTTTAACAGCTAATATACAGATTCCTCAAATAAGCCATTATAATAATTAAAAATATAAACAGACGCCCAAAAATTACTAAAAATTTATATAACATGTAAAAACTCACGGAAATACATAATATTCAAAGAAATTAATTTTTCTGCCTCTATAAATAATTTCCATGATTTATATACTAACAGAACCGAAATTACAAAAACAGATATATCTATAAAATAAAATAGTAAACAGTAGGAAATAATTATTCTAAGGCATGTAATACATACTACGCATACAACATGATCTAAGAAAAATAATTTCAGCAATTTTAACATCCGTTTAATAATTATTATGCAATTTAGCCAAAAACGCATAAAACACCAATTAAATCAAATAAATACCAAAAATCATACGAAAATTATTTTTCTCTACACAGTATTAACATAGAATGTATCAAGTATACTCATGTCAAATTTCATCAAAAATTTCATTCAAAAAGTTTTTTAAATAATTCCTAGCGTAATAATCTAATACCGAATAATACCCTAATCACTATGGTTCTAAGATAACAACTAGTTACCTGGATCGTCGGGAGGAGAGCTGAGTCTAAAGAGACAATCACAAGTTAAGCATGCAATCCAAATCCTCTTCTAACCCCAAGGCATAACAAACGAGAATTGTAGCAACAAGTCACTAAGCATTTCTTCTTGAACGTTGGAAACTCTTGTTTCGCACTGCTCTGTTACGACCATGATTGCCGATGATCAAAAGCTCAAATTATAAATCGCTCCGGTCAGAATGTATAACAAGATGTTATAAACGTTGAGTCCAAAAATGAAGACGATCCAACGGTTAGATCTCCGGCTACGGTTATTTTCATGAAGGTGCGATAGGAAAAACCGGGTTGAACCTTTCTATTCTTTTCCTCTTCCTTTTCTCTCTTCCTTTTCTTGAAAAACGGTGGGTGATAAATGCAAATGATGCTGAACTTCTTTGAATAAAAATCAGAATTTTATGGATGTTTAATGGTTGAAATAAAGGGTTTTAATGAAGGAGAATGATTAGGGGTTATATGAGTTACAAAGCTACCAAGAGTCACAAGGAAAAATATAAAGAAAAGAAAGAAGAGGAGCTCTCCTTCTCCATCTCCTTGGCCGGCTGTCAAGCCCAACACACCAACAAAAATTTTCGGCCCAAATCAACAATGATCCATGCTTCAAAAACCCGCTATAAAACGATTAATTCTTAAATCGCGCCTAAACTTTGAAAATACTTAATAATGAAAATAATTCTAATAAATTATATTATAAATATAAATATAATGCACTCATTAACACATTATATAATAAAATAATAATTCGGCTCCCAAATTATAAAGAATAAAAATCATTGATCTAGAGAAAATAATAAATTATTTATTTTTTTTACGAAAATAATATCATTTTAAAATAAACTAACACCAAAAATAGAGGGTGAAAATTACGGGGTGTTACAGAATTAGTCTACCAAGTTTGCTAATCTTATTTGCAGGGCCTCTTACATGTAATTTATTTTCTCTTTTATCAGAGTGCGCAGCGAAAGCGAAGTAATTTATAGCCTTCTCGGTTTAGTTGTGTGTTTAATTTATTTTGTGTTTTGCAATTTAAAGATAAACTTTAATTTTATTTTAATATAGTCTTGTGTGTTGCATTGCATTTATTTTATTTGCTAGTTGCTTGATAGTATATATTATTATGTGAGACAAGTATATACTTTCTGCTCTTTTTTCAATTAAGTGTTGTTTTTTATGTGAGTACTACGTATCTTGTTTTATTATTTACAAAACTTTCCAGTTTGAATTTATATTCCAAATTATATTTTAGATCTTTGAACTTAATAAATTTTATACTTATGTTAGAGTTATTTTATGATTTTCAAATTTTGTTATTGTTAATATTTTGACATACTCTTTTGAAAAACGTTTAATTTCAATTGTTTTATAATGGTTTGGAAAAAGAAAGGGGTTATGAAATTGTCTTTCAAGATATTCTTCAAATTTCTCTTACCGTGTTTTACCATCTATATTTATAAATATTTTCCTTTTAATATTTTTATTTTTCATGCTAATCCTTGTTTAGCCTTTAATTATGGTAATAAGTTTTGTAGTCTTTGAAAATAAAAGTACTTTAATGAGTTGTCTTGGTGTTAGATTGAAATGTAGACGCAAACTATTCTGTTTTAAAGGTTAGCATTCAACAACTTTTACTTTACTTACTTTTCTTATTAGCATTATTTTTCGAACTCAAATACGTGAAAGGATCTCGTTTACTATTTGTTGTTTCTTGTTTAAATATTTAGTGCTTTCTCATTTCATAGCAAAATTTTGGTTGTTTTCTTTACTTCTTATTTAATTATCTGACTTTAACTATTTTGTTTTATATTCTTTGGAAAGGAAATTTATACAGTCTAAATTTTAAACTTATTTGAGTTGATATTAAGTCACAATGGGTGATTCCTTTGACTTGTATGTCAATTTGATAAGTCTAAATTTTAAATTTGTTTGAGTTGATATTGAGTCATAATGGGTGATTCCTTTGACTTGTATGTCAATTTGATAAGTTGACACATTTTATCCTGTTTTGATTTAATTTCCTTTTCGGTTGATATTAAGTTTATATTGGGTGATTCCAAGGAAACTCTAATGTCGATTTGATAAGTTGGCTTTCAAATATTGTTTTGTTGATACTAGATTGCAGTGGGTGGTTCCATGCACATTTGTGTCGACTTAGCAAATTTTATAATTGTTGTTTATAATTTATTACTTATCGCCTACTTATTATTAGTGTTTCGTCGTTGTAAAATTTATTTTAAAATTATCAATTTCTTTGGTGAACTTTAAATTTCATATATATGTTTAGGAGGACGTACGCTCTTATAACATATGTCATGACTTGTGTTCGTAAGTGCTATTTTAATGAAGCAGCTAGCTACTCTTTATTAAAGTGTTCTTATCTCTTTAAGTGGAGTATAAGCCCGTGTGGTTACCTCTATTTAAATTGGTTTGGCTATCTATTTACGAACTTTTTCTTCTTCGTTTCTTTTCTCAAAATATTTATGTATGATCGGATTTATTCTTTTATAATTTTACATAAATATTTATTCCTCGTTTCTTTTACAAAATTACCTATAGTTTATTGTGCAAAAGTTTTTACCTTAAACTTTCTAATACTTGTCTTTGGTTCTTTCACATTTTATAAAATGATTGTTGTTACCGTGCTTCTTTACTATACAACTCTTTTGGTCTTCCAAAATAAAATATATATTATTTGAGTTATCAAATTTTATACCTGAAAAGTTGTTTAGTTTTTAACTAAAATCCATCGATTTCTGTTTTCTTAATGTTCTTTATCTAGAGTATTTTCTTTTGTCTCTTGGTTGTTTTGAAGTTTCGAGGACGAAACTCTTTTAAGGGGAGTGATTTGTAACACCCCGTAATTTTCACCCTTTATTTTTGGTGTTAGTTTATTTTAAAATGATATTTTTTTCGTAAAAATAAATAATTTATTATTTAAATTATTTTGGAATGTGTTGTGAAAATGTGTATATATATTTATATATTGTGATATATTTATATATATTTATTTTAAGTTGTTAGTTATTTATTTTAAAGGTTATATTAGTTTCGTTATTTATTTAGGCGTTTAGGATGCAGTTTTATCGCGTAGCGTTTTTTGTAACGTTGTTGGACCGACTAGGGTGATGAAATGGTACATCACGTGTGGCGTTTTATGCTGGCCGAAAATCAGCATTTTGGAGTGGAGGATGAAGAGTTTTGGTGCTTATTAAGCTAACCTTTGGATCTCTTGTAACAGCTCATTTAATCCCTCATTAACATTCTCCTAAACCCTTCATTTTTCCTTGTCATAAAATTCTGATTTTTAATAAGAGAATTTCAATATCATTGTCATTTAACCCACGCTGTTTTCAAGAAAAGAAAGAGAGAAAAGGAAGAGGAAAAGAAGAGAAAGGTTCAACCCGGTTTTTCCTGTTACACCTTCACGAAAATAACCGTAGACGGAGATCTAACCGTTGGATCATCTTCAAATTTGGGCAGCACGTTTATAACATCTTTATATTCACTTTAGCCGGAGCGATTTAGATTCCGAGGTTTTGATCATCGGGAATCATGGTCGGAACAGAGCAGTACGAAATAAGAGTTTTCAACGTTCAAGAAGAAAACGCCTAGTGACTTGTTGCTACAATTATCGTTCATGGAGGAATTGGATTACTTGCATATTTTTCAAATCCCTTTAGACTCAGCTCTCCTCCCGACGTTCCAGGTAACTAGTAGTTATCTTAGAACGCTAGAGATTAAAGTATTATTCGGTATTAGATTATTACGCTAGGAATTGTTTAAAATACTTTTTTTAATGAAATTATTGACGAAATTTGACATGAATATACTTGATGCATGATGTATGAATATTGTATATAGAAAAATAATTTTCGTCTGAGCTTTAGTATTTATTTGATTTATTTGGTATTTTGTCCGTTTTGGCTTATTTGCATAATAATTATTGAACGAATGTTAAAATTGCTGAAATTATTTTTCGTGAATCATTTTATATGTGTAGTATGTATTTCATTCCTTGGAATAATTTTTTCCTACTGTTTACAGGTTTATTTAATTGATTTATCTGTTTTTGCATTTTCGTTTCTGTCAGTATATAAATGAATAAATATTATAATTTTTGTGATAATTTACTGATCTTTTTTATTAGTTTAATTATTTTTATTGTGTTTTATTATGAGTTTGAGGATATTCTTTTTAATTATTTAAGGGATTAAAAATCAGAAATAAATTGAGACCTTTTATTTTCTTGAGAATTGATAATTTTTAAGTTACTGTGGTTATAATTGTGTATCATTATATTTACTTTTAGTCCTTGTAAAATGATTTGTCGTGTACGTTTCATTGATTTATTAAGCCTTGGAATCGTGTACTCTTTAATTGTCGTTGTTTGTGCTTTGTGGTGCGCAAAGTATTTGTTGTTGAAACTTTTGTTGTAAGTTTGTAAGCTACTACTTTGAAGAAATTTTGAATAGATATCTTTTGATGAATTATGGGTATAAGGCCGGGTGGCATCCCTTTGACGAATATTTTTGAGATGAATAATACTTTGATGATATTTATGATTATTTTGAGATAAGAACATTCGGTGGGATAGATGTAGTCCCCGGTGAAGAACATGCCAACCACCTGGTTTGCGAACTAGGGGTACACCTGGGTTAATTGTTGT
Organism: Beta corolliflora; assembly: GCA_947648045.1. NCBI lineage: Eukaryota > Viridiplantae > Streptophyta > Magnoliopsida > Caryophyllales > Amaranthaceae > Beta > Beta corolliflora. Next base: position 99,847 of record CANSZD010004286.1, read on the forward strand.
CGTCTGAGAGGTCAGGGAGTTCTGCGTGTTCTACCCTGCATCGGGAGTTTGGCCATTCTTAGACACAGGCAGTGGGGAACGTAAGCCCATAGACTGACCTGGAGATTGCGACCTGACAAACCTTAGGAAGTGAATTGCGATTCACTGGCGTTCGGTTTCTGACTCAATAACTGATTTATCTATGTTTTTATTATTATTGAAGTACCCTTGAGATGATTTATTCATTTTATCTTTTGTATTACTTGAGAGCTTTATGATTTTGGATGCATGTCATAGTTGTCTTGACCTTATGTTTCCTTTCTTATTAATCTATGTCTGAATTGTACTTTGATTTCTTTTGTTCTGGGAGAACTGCTAGTTACTCCCCACTGATTGTGGATGTTTGTTGATATATTTTGCAGGTGATGTTGATGGGAATCTTCTTTGGTTTTGGGCTCGGGTTGAGTTGTGAGCATTAAAAAGCTAGATGTTTTAGGCCAAGACTTTTAATTAGTTTGAGAGTCAGTTTTCTCTTTTAAATATTACTCTAATTAATTTAAATTATTTATACTATTTATTTATGTTGGTTTTATCACTTAGTTATTTAAACGCATTTCTTGTAGTAGTGACATTCCCAAAAGACGATGTTTCCACCATCGTCCTATTAATACTATTATTATTTCTTTCTTTTCCGCTTTGAAATTCTGGGGTGTTACAGGTATCTCTGACGAATCCTTGAAATTGGGTTTCTAAGATAGATAATCTATGCTGAAATGGGTGTAGGATAATAGCTAGTTTGAGGAATTTTATTTTGGAGTGTAAGATGGCATGTGAGGAAGATAAGACGGGCAACTAGGATTCTAACACAAAAGTAAGAGTTTAATATGTGAAGGTTATGTTAGGAATATAATAGCTCATGAAAGGAATAATGAATCAAAAGAGTAGCAAACAGTATAATAAAATTATAATACTAAGTTATGAGAAACTATATCCAAGCTAGGAATTTTATACTATGAGTATCAAACTAGGTTAAATTGTAAAGGCTATATGATTTACCTTCTCATTGAAAGTGGAAAAGATATAAAAGGAAGGTCGGGGGAAGTATATAGATCTTGGGTAATGGAATGTTGGGAACTAGTGATATGAGTTAATAATGATGGGAATATAAATGTAAGGTGAATTTGGATGTAAATTTAAATAATTGAGATTATAAAGTTCAAACAAATGACCGAAACAAGAAAAAGGAATAAGTTGGGGATACAAACAAGTTGAGGTTGTTTCCAGATATCACAGAAATTGAGTTACTAGAAGATCGAAAGTTCAAGTATGAAGTGTTGAATAATTAAGATGTGGAATTAACCATCAAGTCGTGTTGGAGGAAGCATCAGCTATAATTATAAAGATAGTCAAAACTCTGGAGGTTATAAGTTTTTGTGTATCTAAATTGCAGTATATATATAAATATATATATATATGAAAACGTTTCATATCACGAGATTTAAGTATATGCAATACAAATTTTGAAAACTATGGTTACGAGTAATGTGCAATTTACTAGTATTATTACATTTTGACATTCAAGAGAATCTTCACAAAGAATAATATGAGTTCCACGTGGGATAAGGTAAGAGTATTATATTTAACATGATTAACATAAGTATAAACATCGGTATTTGCTCATGATATAAGCTTTATAGGTTGTTGGGTAAGATTAAATGGAAAGATATTTCGTAATAGAAAACTTTTGTGACTAAGATATGAAGTTTATATAAGACTTTAATTCAATTTTGATCTTTCGATAAGCCTATAGAATTGGACCATAATTTCTGTAAAGTTCTATTTGAGTTGCTTTTAGCAAATAAATTTCTGTAAAGGATTATATTGTACCCAAAAGCGATTATGTTACGAGATTTTGATATATCTGACTCGAGAATTATGAATTTGAGTTTCAGAAAAATATTGAATTATGAATTATGTATTTTGATTTCGTTTTGTAAGGGGAAGAAGCCCGGAGCCGGTGATGAACAACATTATGTATTCCCGTATATTCATATTCCGTATTCGGGGACATGTCCCGAAAAGTCTTGCAAGCAAGATATAACGAAAGAGGGAGATGTCCCTTGTAAAAGTTTAGAGAATGCGCCAGAATGGCAACTCTATTCGTGTTCTCTTCCCCAGTGTAATATGGTTTCTGAAAGAAAATAGAATATGTATTTGAATATTCGAGTGGTTTCGTGGAAAGTTATTTCAAACTTTAATTTCTGAAATGATGTTTTACTCACCCAAGTTATGGAATTCATGCGCCGATTATGGAAATGATTTACCAAGAAACTCGTTAGGAATTTATGAAAGGAGTTAACTACGATATACATATTGGATTAAAGGTTTTTGTATCTAAACCACAGAGGTGGGAGATATTTATTGACGTAAAGTATGTTAGAGTTGATTTCGGAAGATCGTATTAGTTCTATAGAATTCTCATGGTTCTGTCAATTGATGTATATACTATTTACGTTATGAGATATTCGTATTATTATTTTAAACAAGAAGTAACATTATAACTTGCGTTCAAGTATTTGTTATATAATTCTTTATTTATGACTTCTCCTGTATATTGATTTCAATTGTCTCGCAAGATAAACTTAAATCAGAATACGTTTTAAGCCACCAAAAAGATTTTCCGGGTTGGACGGTGTGTACTCGGGCCTGATGTTGTTCTTGGAACTCCGTCCCTGTGGGGGGCGTGTTCAATGTTAATTTTTTTTTGGCGGAAATGTAGAAGCTAACTCCAGTGTGGATAAAGGATTGTTATAAGAGATAATTGTCGGATGAGCAATGGTGGAGATTATATAGTTTAATTTAAAGAGCTCTTTTGGTGTATTATTGTATTGTTTCGGAGATCCGGTTTGATCATTTCATGTGAATGTATTTAAACTCTGGTTGTTGTTGGGTCATAAGTCCACCAATCCAGGATCGTACGAGAAGGTTATGTTTCTAATGTAAGATAATGTAATTTAAGTGTTAATCGAGATTAGTGAATCTTAAGTGTGATTAGCTAGCGGCTCGGGAGTGCGGGTCGTTACAAGCTTCCTCTAAATCGGATCGCAATAATACTCGAATTCCAAGCAAAAATTCGAAGCCTAGAACTTCAACAATGGGGGAGGGGTGGGATGCGGCCTCGTGGGGGGTGGGGGAGGCGTCTGCCGCCGAAATCGAGGGGGAGAGGGGCTCGCCGCGAAAATCGAGGGGGAGGGGAGGGGGTCGGGGAAATCGAGGGGAGGGGGTGGTGGGGCCGGGAGGGGAAGGGGGCCAGGGCGGCGGGGGAAGGGGTGGTGGCGGGGGGAGGGGTGTGGGGGGCTGCGGCAGGGGGGGAGGGGGAGGGGTGGTGTGGAAGGAAGTGGAGGGGGGAAGGGGGTGGGGGGTTGGGTGAGGGGTGGAGGGAGAGGAGGGTGGGTTAGGGTTAGGGGGTTAGGATTAGGGTTGGGGTTTAGGGGTTAGGGGTTAGGGGATTAATAATGGCAAAATTATAAATAACACTAATGGCAAGTTAACTTTCGTTAGAAAAAGGGCATTTGGTGAACGTTTTCGGAAACTCAAGGGTATATGGTGAATATCTGAAACATTGAGGATATATGGTGAATTTCGTGATTTGTTGGGGGTATTTGGTGAAATAACCATTTATTTTAATACTCAAATCTCATTACTTTAAAAGTGTTTCTCTCTCGTTACCTCCACCTTTTTCATTTCTCTCACCAGCCTTATTCTCATTTTATTGGTTTTGATGTAAACCAAGAGTGGATTATAGTAAAATTGAGGAAGTAATATACTCCCTCCGTTCCTAAATAGAATTTCCATTTTTCCATTTATGTTTGTCCCATATAGATTTCTCATTTCCTTATTTGGTATAAGTCCACCAATTAAAATATTATTTAGCTTTCATTTTTTTTATTACCTACTTCCCCATAAACAAAATGACTTTGTACGGTGACCCACATTCTCTCTCCTCAATAAACAATTCATGAATAGTGTACCAACTTTAATTTTTAGTTCTGATTTATTACAACTAAGGTCCCACTTATGATTTCTCCTTAATACTTGTGTCCAAAAGAAATGAAATCTCTATTTAGGGATAGAGGGAGTACACTACAGTGCAAGGTTAATGCATATAAATTTTTAAATTTGGATGAAAACACCATATCTTTTTAGTACAAATTGCATTAATTATTTATTATATATGACATGTCTTTTAACCTTAACTAGTTTTAGGCCCAGACTATCCTCCGTATACTTATATATTTCATTTATTTGTATTTTACATTGAAATTATAACACCAAATATTACTTAGTTTAGTGGTTAAGATATTAGTACACAAGCTTGAGGTCATGGGATCAAATCTTATACCATGCATAATCCAATTGTTTTTTATTAAATGTGGAGTGCATGAAGTCAAAACTCTAGGGATAGCGCCACGTGGACATTTCCTTATTGAGGAACACCTTTTAATATATTAGTATAGATAGATGGTGCTACATGTTATGGGTATTGCAATGCTACCGATGTAGTATTAAAATAATATAGTCGGAAATTTTTTATGGAGGCTTAATTATTCTCAACATTAGGATTTTTTAAAAATGTTGATGTATATGTTTCTCTTTTATTTTTTTATTTGCTTGAAGTTTTTCAACTGAATAGACTTAGAATAAAACTCGACTATAGGTGGGCCTATGGGTGTCAATCGAGTTGAGCAGCTCGCGATCAGCTCGAACTCGACTCGGTCAAAGCTCGACTCGAGTTAGCTCGAGCTCGCTCCATTGAGTTCGAAACTCGATAACCTTGCACGCAACTCAATTGTTTTCAATTAATTTCTCTTTGAAATAAAGAAATATATTAACACTCATTAAAAATAAATTGATCTAGTATAAAAGGAAAAAAAAATTATAAAGACAAGAAGATATAATAATAAATGCTTAGAATTCAAGATGAAGGAAAACTTTAAACGAGCTCCTCGTGAGCAACTCGACTCGACTCGAAACTTAGCAAGCACGAGTCGAGCAATCCTCTGCTCGTGATCGACTCGCTCGATTAGCACCCCTAGGTGGGCCCCATACTTTTCACACAATTAGATATAAAGTTCATATTATTCATAGTTTTGGTCTAAATTGTAATATTTTACACATATCAATGAAAGTTGTTTACTACATCCGTCTGTTATTAATTCTAGCATATTCTATTTTTTTACCCTCTTGTATTATGTATATGTAAGGAAAAATATTGTCAGTGTGCGATCTTGTTAAATTTATCTCAACTTGTTTTTATAAAATCGACTTTTTAAAAATTTTACATATGCATAATTCAAAATTTTAATGCTCAATATGTGCATGGGAAGTTGTGTCAAGTTCTTTGGGTACAACTATTATAACACGAAAGAATTATATTGTTATTTTAAGCAAATTTTTTCAGTATATTGAAATTGGTCAGAATATTGAAAAACAAAAAGATGCATTTATGTAGGCACCTAAAATGCTACCTACACAATTTTATTTTTTGAAAAAAAGTCATCAACCCGAAGTTATTCAAAGAAAAACTTATTAAATTATAGGTTCAGGGGTGAGGTTATAAAAGGTAAACAAGTTGTCCGAATCATCTAATCTAGTCATGATATAATAGTGCAGGTCTGACTTATCAATATATAAAGGTAATAAACATTTACATTCAAATAATAAAACAACATGAATTATAATATTGATAAAGAAATAGAAAAATATACACAAAATTATACAATTGTACAAAGAAGATTGTAAATCAAGATCTACATGATTATGAAAAGTGAAAAAATGTAGTAATAAAATATACTCCATGAATTGGCATTGACAGGGGACCCTTAGAGGTTATCCATTTGTCGCCTAGGTTTAAAGGAATTACGGACGTTGCAAGGAGCAATTACCTAAGCCTTATAGAAATACTTGAGCAGGACTTCGTTATGTGTTAGAAAATTATGAGAATATGAGAGTTTCGAGTGGGGTGATAACATAGAGATATGTATGAGAAAATGATGCGAAAAGAATACTTATAAAGAAATGAAGCCTATTTATAAAGAAACGAGAATTAAGATTTTAGAAATGAGTTGGCAGCCGCTGTAGGATTCCGTGCAGCAGAAGCTCGTGCATCATCATAGGATCACGCACGATCTTTTGTTCTCGCAAATGTGGCTGAAGTGTCAACGTGAAAACGAGCTTCAACGACTCGCAAGAGCATGACCCTTGCACATAGCTCTGCATTCACGCAGCTAGTTGTTTTCGGCTACTTTTTCATTATTCGTAAATATTTGGTATCTCTTTATCATATCTTATCAATAATGCTACAAAATTTATTATAAAAAAAGATTTTTATATAATTGTTTAGTTAAAAATTAAGTAAAAATCATTTAATTATCAATTAAGTTGGCTTTTAGCATGGGTCGTAACATTGTTGTTATTTTGGAAAGGGCCCTAAAACGCATTGTGTGGACTTAAAAGGTTTTGGGCAAGGTTATTTGAATCGGTGGTGGAACCATCAAAATTAAAGGTAGCAATTAATGGGAGAAAATGACTAAAACTTTCATTTTGATCCACCTTGTTCCATAATTGTCATTTTATATGATGTCGAATTGCTTTAGTAATGGCTTTAGAAATCAACAAATTACCATTGTCGATGATGTCAAATTGCTCCTTCCGTATTTTCAACGAGAGGAAGCATAATTTTGGTAGGTCAACAAAGTAGACGTTATTTGATCATATAGAAACTCTCTAATTTTTGGTAATTAACCAAAAGTAGGCAAAGGACACTGGAGAAACATATCATTAATCAATTCAGAACTTGTATGACAAATAGGGCATAAAGGAAATTTTCCTAATAAGTACTCATATTGTAACAAGTCGGTATGCCATTATGAAGAAGTTGTCACATGAAAAAAAATTGAAGTTTTGGTAAAACGCTAAGGTGCCATATCCAAGTATCCAACAAATAAGGCCATTTGTCATGAAGATATTGAGCTTAGTCATGGGTTAGTCTAAGGCAGATTTTACTGAGAAATTTCTTGAAGCACTTAGGCGCTGTTCTTTTGGACTTATTTTTCGCCTGCTTCGCTTCGGTTCGGTGCGATTTTCGCAATTCGAATCGGTTCGCTTCGGTTGGGTCAGTTTCTCGCGGTTCGATTCTCTCGCATTTCGGTTCTCAGCTTCGCTTTAGTTCGATTTCTGGTTGGGCCAGTTTCAAAGAACGGGCGCTTGGGCTTTAATATGGTCATAGTCTATCCTGCTATTGCACAGACGGGAGAGGGATGCTTGTAACATTCTGAACAATATGCTCAGAAATAAGACAACCCAGGAAAGGTATATTCCATTTTTGGAGGCTTATGTGCAAGCTTGGACTTTGAGGTCCAGGTTTTCAATTGTCATGTTATTAATGTTCAAATACTTATTTAGGATGCATAGCATCAATGCACCAGTTATCAATCCATATGGAAATATCGGAACCTAATCAAATTTCTTAGGGTCCGTTCGGTATTAGTGTGGTTTTCTGTTTTTTGGTTTTTTAATTTTCAAAAGTCATATGATATATGTCCTATAATAAATAAAAAATTAGTCAAATTTATTGGTAACATGATGATTTTGAAAACCGATAACTAAAAAGTCAAAACCATTTTTTTTGGTTTCTGTTTTTGGTTTTTGTTTCCAAAAACCGAAAGCCGAAAACAAACGATAACAAACGCCTAACTAACGCCTCGTCTAATTAATTCTCAACTTTGGAGAATGGCTTTTTAAATCGTCGAGTTTGTTGATTTTGAAATACATTCAAAAAACTGAAGTACGAGATAGACATTTGGTGAGAATGATTGTAGTCAAAAAATTAGTTTGTGGCCTCGTCTAACAATTACCTCTGAACCTCCACGAGCTAGAATCTCATATCAAATCATTTTAGATAATAAAAAAGACTTATATGGACCTAATCCACACTAATCACCTGTTGCACGCTAATATTAGTGTGTACATAAGCCTTGTCCATCTCTTCAAACATAATAATCCTTTTTAATGCAATTTCTATTTTCAACGTATAAGGTCCATTTTTTACAACTTATTTTTGCATACGTGAACTTTTTTAACTTTTTAAACTTATTATACTTTATTAGTCACTATTAAACTTTATATGAACTTATCTCGAATTTATTAAACTTTATTTGGACTTATTTTTTCTTATAACGATCGAAAATAAGGTGAACCGAATGGACTCACACACACACACACACTCACTCACTTTCTCTCTCTCTCTCTATATATATATATCTCTATATATATATATATATATGTATATGTATATATATATATATATGTATATGTATATATGTATATGTATATGTATATATGTATATGTATATGTATATATGTATATGTATATGTATATATATATATATGTATATATATATATATATATATATATATATATATATATATATATATATATATATAATCAAGATTCAGTGAGAACTACACTCGAAAATGAGAACTAAGAACCAATAGGGTTCGTACATCATCAAAATCGGATGGTCTACATCATTCCTGTGTCATTTATGGCATTTTCGTAATTATGAAACTGTACCTAGTTTATTTACTTTTCTGAAGTTTCATTTACTTTTGGACGCATTTTATGTACCTTCACAAGTTTTTCTTTACTTTTAACATTATTTAAATTAACTTAAGCATGTGCAAAATGTATTTTTACAAAATAGATTGAAATGTTAATAGTCAATGATGATGTTCTATGGTCATTAATGTGCTTTTTTTCCTTAAAAGTGAAAATTATCAAGTATAAGAAGTTGGATATTTGGTTATTTACTTTTCAATCAATGTGATTTCTTGTAATGTATTTTTGCTTTACTTTTAAGGTGTGAAATGAGTCTTCATTCTCATTATAGATTTGGTTCTCATTAGAACCTAGTTCTATATATATCACCCTTTTCACACTAATTTACCATGTATATTTTACCCTTTATAACATAGAAATATTTTTTCCTCATGTAATCACTCTATACAATCTATAGTTACTTCTATTTTATATCTACTTTTTCTAACTTAGTTTTTTCTTCTATACAATCACCTTTTTTGACTTATGATTACTCTTCTTTTATATCAAGCTTGTTTTATGAGTTGGTGACATCTTTGCAAAAATTAGTCTTAACACCACAAACTATGGCGGGTGCACCTAACACCACGAACTTTCGACTAGTTGCCATATTAAACAAAGACAAACTATTGGCATTGGTGCGGCGAGAGTCATAAATGACGCCCAAGCTAATGAATGTGGGGACAAATTGCCTAAACAAGACTCGTAACAAGACTTTATTCAAAAAAGCCTCGACATGTATTGTATCAAGTTGCTAGTAAAATTACAAAAATGTCATGATATGGGGACAAGTTGTCCAATGTCGGATATGGGAGAATACTTTCTCGTTCTTGGACATGGGTTTAAACCTTATATACATTCTAGTGAATACAAGTGGAAGTGATGGAATCGTTTCTTACACCCCTTTTTGAAGACGATTTCCTTAACGGAATATGTCAATTAGTAGGTATTTAAAAAAGATTTACGTCATATAAGGTGGTTATTTGAAAAATGAACATATAAAGTGGTTATTTTGAAAATTTTGATTTTATAAGGTGGTAAACCTAAATAAAAATTAGGTGGAAAGAAGGTATAATAAGTCATTTCTAAGCATACATTTTTCTATCATAAACCATTAACTACTAATATAACTTATGGAATTTTCTAATCTATGCCTTGAGGCATAGGTTAAGAATTTCAAAATTTCATTAAAGAGAATCTAATACAATAAGATTATATTTAGAGATAATAAATAAGGATAAATACTTAAGATAGAGATAATCATGTAAGATTTTTTTAGTGGAGTTGGATTTTGAAATATGAACTTTTTTGTATAATGATATCTTATACTTCCTCTCCGTTTCTTAATAAGCTGCACATAGAAAGTGGGGAATACCAGGAATGTAGGGAGAGAAAGTTGGGGCCAACAATAAAGTAGAGTAATCCAGTAAGGGAACAAAAAGGTTGTGGTCCCCTCTTGATTTTTGGTGGCATATTTGTAATAATATTGAATTTTTTTACCATTGTGAGTTTGGTTGCACTTATTGTGACTATTCCAAATAAGGAAAGTGTTGGACTTATTAAGAAACAGAGGTAGTATATGATTTTTGATACTTTTAACCTATACCTAGAGGTGTCAGAAACTGACATGACCGCTGGGTCAACCTGATACTGACCTGACTTGAACCTGGTTCCACCTGTGAGGGTCAGTCCCCAAACCTCGACCGAAACCCGACCCGGGATTACCTGCACTGACCTAAGACCCCGGCTAGATTATATTCTGACCTGACCACACAGACCTGCATTCAAACCCGAACCCGACCGAACTAAACCAGATATTAACCCAAAACCCAATTAGGCCCAGTAAATACCTGGTTCAACTCGAATTCTAATTGATCTGAAAATAAAATCTACCTAATTTGACGCAATTTTTCAAACCAACTTATTTTGACGACTAAACTCAACAAAATTACTAAAATTCAATAAAATTTTAATATCTACAAAATCATTTCAATATGGTAATTTATAAATTTACTTACATTTAATAATAATTTAATAAAAAATAAATTACATTCTCAATTAATTTATTTTTTATGTAATTTTGGTTCATGTCATAGTGTTTTAACTATTGATGAGATTATAATGGTCACTTTTAACTCTGCTAGTTTCTTAGTGCATATTATAGAATGTCTTCTTATTAATTTTTCAGTTGCTTTGTATAATGCAAATGCTTCCATAAAATACTATACTTTAATTTTTCCACAACATATAATTAAGATCGTAACTTGTTTGAGTGAAGAACAAAGTTTGGTAATTGGATCGAGTTAATATAATATCATAAATTCATTCAAAATACATGTATCAATGTCAAACGAAATTACAAAAATCAAATTGCTGAATTTAATATATGTAGCAAGCCAAGAATAAAGAACAACCACAAGCGAGAAACCAGGCGAAGCAAGCCACCAAAGAAACCACAAGAAGAAAACCAACACGAACCACAAAGCGGCAAGGCGTGACCACAACTACAAGGCGGACGAAGCCAACGGCGCAACAAAGATCTCAAAAGACAGCGGAAGTAAAGCCACAAGCAAGCAGGCAGCCAACAAGCAACAAGAAGACAGACCACGACAACCACAACAACAAAGTACAAAAATACTTTTTATATTTTTTGGGCTCTCGATCTTATAACAAAGTTTTAAGAAACTGTTACGTAAGAATCATCATCGAGCACTTAGACTCCATCAACATCACAAAATGTAAAAATGTAAACGAGCCACAAAGCAATTGTGGGCAAGCGGCAACTCTTAGGCACTTATAAAAAAAATTGCCTCAAGTGTGTATCATATTCTTAAATGCATGCCTAGAAAAGCGCCGCCTCACAAAGCTAAGGGCAACAAATACGTAATTAATTTTGGAGTTGAGAGTCTAACATACGTGTACCAAAATATCAAACCATTACAAGCACCATTGATACGCCTAAGTTACACGTAGTATTTACGTAACTTTGGGTGCACTTTGCTAAGGGCTTGATTGTAATTGTTAACGTTCGTGTTTTATTTAACCCTTAGCTTAAGTTCGGAGCTTTGCGAGATAATTGGTGTTAACGTCTTATGTTCCGAGCTTTCAAGGTGAAATGCATTTGATCCAAGCAAAGTATCAAGCTGCACGCAAGCACAACATCGTCTCACCAACCGAGCTCGTGCGCGCTCCTCACTAAGCTCGTGCACCGCAGAGCTCGCATCATAGTGGCTCCGCGTGCACGCTCAACACCGCACGCCCGGCGCTCGAAGCAAGCCGCCCTGGCAAGCATCGCTCATCACCCAGCCAGCCTCGCTCCAAGCACCGCACGCCCGGCATGCTCGCCGGCGCTCGAAGCAAGCCTCCAGCCCACGCAAGCTCGCACCTCGCGACCGCTTCGCACGGTGCGACCAGCTTTGCCCGCCCAAGTTTGCGGTAGGCGGAACACTCTTCGCACCTCGCGACCTGTGTCGCACATCGCGACCCCCTAGGTCGGTCTAATTGTCACGATTTCCGAGCTTTAGTATAAATACTAAACTCTATTTTTGGACCTAGGGGGCAAAGCGGCCTGAGGAGAGGGAGTCTCCAAAACTTCCTCTCTTGTTGTCTTCTCTTTTAGTTTTTATTTTCTAGTTTAGTTTTTGTAGATTTCAATTATGGGATTGGCTTATGCTATGCCGATTAGAGCTTGAACCGTTCTCGAACGAGATTAATATGGAGCTTCAAGCATTATTGTGAGATCTTTCCTCTCTATTTAGTTCCTTTTATTATGGTTTAATTTCTATGCTTGCTTTCTATGATTTTTGCATGATTATGCTAGGAACGTTACTAGTTTGATTGTGTAATTAATCTAATGCTAGATTTAAGAATAGAATCGGATTGTTTTATTCTTTTATCAATTGGTAGCAAACTAGGAAGCAACTTAGATGCGGATCGTCTTGGTTATTTCTTGGGGAAGTTGAATCAATCGTTGAATGTTTATCGCTTGTATGACGTTAGCGTGTCGTTGGTTCTCGTGTTTATTCTTGCTATTGGATTGAACTTAGACGCGATCGGACTAGGTTATCCTTTCGCTAGGGTTTTATAGTCACCCGATCGTGCTATTCAACTAGGAATAAGGAGAACACGAGATTAATTCTCAACAATAGATAATTATGGAAATAATTAGAGGTCGAGGTTCAATGATCGATAATGAATTGAAGTGGATGTTAATCGGATTCAAGATCTTCCCATATTGATTTCTCATTTTGTTTATATGCTAGTTAGTTTTAGTTTGTTAGTAAATCTACTTGAAACCCCCTTTGTTATTATTATTAGGTTTCTCGGCCCTTAGCTTAATCTAGGTTTTGAATCACGCCGAATATTAAACTCGTCCTCGTTTCCCTGTGGATACGACCTCTACTTCCATTATACTTCCTTAGTGTAAAAGAGAGTAGGAGAAATTTTATCTTTGGCCGGGTGCGGTGCACAACGACACATCCGCGCCCGCCCAAATTTTAGCGCCGGTCATGGGAAACGTTGTTACTTGTTTGTATTTAGCGTGATTTTTGGATGGTATTGCTTGTGCTCTTTGTTTTGGTAGCCACTCATATAAAGAATTCCCTTTTGTTTTAGTTTCTAGTTTTCATCTTCCATTGAGCTCTATGTATTTCACTTTTGTATTTTGGACGAGAAGCATGGAACTTGTTGCTTAAACCTCTTGGGAATGGTTGATTGACTCATACTCTATATCTTGGTTATTGTCTAGCTTTAAACATTTATATTAATGGTCATGACTTGGATTAGCTAGGAGTACTACTAGTTGATGTTTGTTGTTGACTTAATGCTAGGTTTTGGATATAATCGATGTTATATGTTGAACCATGATGTAGTAAGCTAGATACTAACGATGCATTGCAAAAGAGTCCTTCTCAATCAATTTGCAGTACTTGAGGTGGAGATTGACATGGAACCACCATTGTCACACATGGAGCACAATTCCAATGATTAAGCTTAAGGTACTAAGTCGAGCTAACGACTTTAAACAACAGCGCTTCTCGGGGAGGCAACCCGTGACCCCTTTATTTTCTTTCTTTTCTTTATTTCTCATCAAATTTCCACCACCACAACAAATTTTCTTTCACCCACCGCCCACCCACTAAAAGATCCACAACCAATCTTAATTCACTTGTAACCAAAAATCCACAAAAGAAAAACCCGTTGGGAGGACTTCAATAGCTAGGAGTTGGTAACACTAGAGGATTGAGATTGTTAATGTATCTTTTTCGATCTCTTAAGCTAGGAGCAAATCTAAAAATCTAAACAAAATTTGAATTTGTCATTTGTTTGAGTGATTCGAGGGAGAGGGTCTGGAGTTGATTTATGAGATTTGAGTTGGTGTTGTTAAGAAGTTTGAGTTTGACGGATTGTTTGCCATGAGTTTTGAGCATTTGATCTTCGATTTACCCGATTTTCAAATTTTCCATTTTCGGTTACTTTTTCTTTTAATTGTCGACACATTAAGGACAATGTGTAGTTTAAGTAGGGGGAGGGTATTCTCATTCTCATGTATTTATGTTGTATATCTATAGTTGTATATATTACTTTCAATTTGAAAAAAATGAAAATGAAAAAAAAATTGAAAAGAAAAAAAGAATATAAAAAAAAGTGATGAAATGAAACCCGCCGAGTTGAAAACCCACAAGGGTGGACGACTCGGGCAAAAATGGGGGCCCGGATAGGTTGAAAACCCGAAAGGGCAACCTATGCAAAAAAGTGGCTTATATTGAGCGGGTAAGATGGTGAGATGCAACCAAAAAGAAATGTGTGAAGCTAGGATAAAAAACCCGAAAGGGCTCCTAGGCAAAATGAGAGATTAAGAGAGAATTTTGTACTTTGAAAACTCATTTGCCGGAGATGGTGTCATAAGGTGGAAAGCGCTTTCGGGTTGGGTTAGTTATTTCATCCTTGATTTTGTGAAGATTTGTTTTGGCTTTCACATTCTTTTGGTCGATTGTTTGTTTTTGGGAGTAAGCATGGAATTTATCCCTTTTTGTCTTTGTTCCATGGCTTGCTATTTTAAGTTAGTTGTTGTAGTAGCGAGGTCATCTTTTGAGGTTTGGGAGAGCCGATAGTTTAGTGTCAAGTCGGCATTTTGATTCTTGTTGGTGTTGTTGGTTAAACTTGTTGGTGTTGCTGGTTATTGTTATTGTTACGCCTTTATATATTTTAGGTGAGCTTGAATCTAAGTGTGGGGAATCATTATCCCTTACGTTTAGGTTTTGAGCGTATTTTGTTGAAGATGTGATAATGATGGTGTAGTTGATTGGGAGTGTAGATTGGTGTCGTTAGCTTGGGTGATGATTTATTTGGTGATCCTCATTTTGAGTTTACCTCGAGGTCGAGTAAAGTTCAAGTGTGGGGGTATTTGATACGCCTCAAGTTACACGTAGTATTTACGTAACTTTGGGTGCACTTTGCTAAGGGTCTGATTGTAATTGTTAACGTCCGTGTTTTATTTAACCCTTAGCGGAAGTTCGGAGCTTTGCGAGATAATTGGTGTTAACGTCTTATGTTCCGAGCTTTCAAGGTGAAATACATTTGAGCCAAGCAAAGTATCAAGCCGCATCGTAAGCACAACATCGTCTCACCAACCAAGCTCTCGTGCGCGCTCCTCACCAAGCTCGTGCACCTGCAAGCTTCGGCATCACAGCCCGCCTCGCGTGCACGCTCAACACCCGCACGCCCCGGCCGCTAGCAAGCTGCCCAGCCAAGCATCGGCCATCGCCCGTCAGCCTCGCTCAAGCACCGCACGCCCAAAGATGCTCGCCCGGCGCCGCCAAGCAAGCCCCGCTACGCGGCTCGCCACCTCGCGAGCTAGGGTCGCACCTCGCGACCCGCTTTGCGCACCTCGCGACTGCGCTTCGCACGGTGCGACCGGCTTTGCCCCACCAAGTTTGCGGTAGGCGTAACACTCTTCGCACCTCGCGACTCCGTGCCGCACATCGCGACCCCCTAGGTCGGTCTAATTGTCGGCCGATTTCGAGCTTTAGTATAAATACTAAACTCTATTTTTGGACCTAGGGGGCAGCTACACATGGGAGAGGAGTCTCCAAAACTCCACTCCTCTCTTGTTGTCTTCTCTTTTTAGTTTTTATTTTCTAGTTTAGTTTTTGTAGATTTCAATTATGGGATCGGCTTATGCTATGCCGATTGTAGCTTGAACCGTTCTTGAACGAGATTAATATGAAGCTTCAAGCATTATTGTGAGATCTTTCCTCTCTATATAGTTCCTTTGATTATGGTTTAATTTCTATGCTTGCTTTCTATGATTTTTTGCATGATTATGCTAGGAACGTTACTAGTTTGATTGTGTAATTAATCTAATGCTAGATTTAATAATAGAATCGGATTGTTTTATTCTTTTATCAATTGGTAGCAAACTAGGAAGTAACTTAGATGCAGATCGTCTTGGTTATTTCTTCGGGAAGTTGAATCAACTTTGAATGTTTATCGCTTGTATGACGTTAGAAGGTGTCCGTTGGTTCTCTGTGTTTATTGTCGCTATTGGATTGAACTTAGACGCGATCGGACTAGGTTATCCTTTGGTTAGGGTTTTATAGTCACGCCGATCGTGCTATTCAACTAGGAATAAGGAGAACACGAGATTAATTCTCAATAATAGATAATTATGGAAATAATTAGAGTTGAGGTTCAATGATCGATAATGAATTGAAGTGGATGTTAATCTGATTCAAGATCTTCCCATATTGATTTCTCATTTTGTTTATATGCTAGTTAGTTTTAGTTTGTTAGTAAATCTACTTGAAACCCCCTTTGTTATTATTATTAGGTTTCTCGGCCCTTAGCTTAATCTAGGTTTTGAATCACGCTGAATATTAAACTCGTCCCTGTTTCCCGTGGATACGACCCCTACTTCCATTATACTTCCTTAGTGTAAAAAGAGAGTTGGAGAAATTTTATCTTTGGTCGGGTGCGGTGCACAACGACACATCCACGCCCCGCCCAACCATCCACATGAACATCAGCACCATCCCACAAGCACAAAGAACACCAACAAACCACAAGCACATCACCATCCTACAAGCAAAGAACACAAGACCACAACAAACCACAACCAAAGCAACATACATGGGCAGCAACAAAAGAGAGAGCAAATAAATTACGTAATAGAATCATAGTCTATATCACTACGTTCACCTACAACACCAACATCAAGAGTTCTTTCATCCTCAATTGGGGTATAACCCAGAAGCCAATTTTGACAAGTTACTAAAGCTTCAACATTATGAGGCAACAAACGCGAACGATACTTGGTCAAAATTCTACCTCCCATGCTAAATGAGGATTCGTATGCAAAGCAGTGAATAGGGATGACTAAAATATCTCTAGCCATGCGAGCAAATATAGGAAATTGAACCATATTAGCACGCCAATAGGAAAGAACATCAAAATTAACATCACTAACACAAGGAACAAGGAGGGCATCAAAGTATGCATTAATTTCAAAAGTTACACTTTCAACACTGGAAGCACCAACACTAGGGCTAGCAACACGACCCATACTCTTTAGCAAGGTTTATTTTCTTATATGGCGTAAGGGTAGGTCTTAGACTCGATGGACAAGGATTAACATCACTTTGACTAGAACTCAAAGAACCAAAAGAAGAAGATGGATAAGTTTGAGAATAATATGTATATAATTCCGTAAAATGATCAACAGCAGATTTAACACGTTTACTCACGCTCGGAATCAAGCATATAAACTACCATATAAATCACTAACAAATTGTTTTTTATAGCGTGGATCAAGCATGACAAAGAACACAAAGAATAGGAGAATAGTCCTCACAATACTTGTTAAACTTAGCATACATAGGTTCAACCATACCCTTAATGCAATCCGGCTGCATGATTATGTGCATTAACAATCAAATTCTCAATTAATGCAATGTTAGAAAAATACAAGTTGGCGGTGGGGTACTGAACCGTAAAACGAAGACAGCTTATATCATAAAAAGGTTCCAAAAATCACAAACATTTTGAATGATTTCCAATCGACATAAGTAATACGAATTTCAAACCCCGACTCCAAATCTAACAAACCTATCAATAGCTTTCCTTCCTTCTAAAACAACGACTGAAGCATTAAATAAGTGGAGTTCCAACGAGTACAAACATCGAAATCAACTTACCACAAAATCCAAAGATTAACATACGTAACACAATCATCAAATCGTTGAAGTCTAGCCATATTTAAACCAATGTAAGTAACAATTGAATGCAAGTTTTTAACACTCTCATCAATCATAGACAAACCACTTTGTACAACTAAATTTAAAATATGTGCCGAACATCTAATATGAAAAAAATTTACCACCACAAAACCAAAGGATGACTTTGTTCAAATCATCAACAATTTTAAAACCATAACATTATTATTACTAGCATTATCACAAGTCAATGTAAAAACCTTATCTTTAAGGCTCCATTCCTCAAGCAAATTCGAAAAAATCTACTCAATTCTAAACCGATATGGGGTCGAGGGCAAGATCGAAAGACAAGTATTTTAGAACGTAGTGTCCAAGACTTATCAACAAAATGAGCAAGTAAGTACCATATAGCTATCATTCATGGAAGTCCAAAGAGATCACAAGTAAAACATATTCTACCATCCAAATCCATCAACAAGTTACGCAAACTCTTTTTCATGGTCTCAAACTCATTAACACAAATCTTAAGCATCGTATTCCGAGTTATATGTTTCACTTTAGGTTCAAAATAAGACAACAAAGCCCTAGTTCTAACATGTTCAACAATAAGTAAAGGATAAGCATGGACCATTATGGCTTCCGTAAACATACGACAAAAGGTTTTTTGACTAAAATTATTTCCCGCATCATTACCTTTAACACTTAATAAATAAGGATCACATTAAGTAAATGCCTATTTTGATTAGTGGTACCTCTAGCACTTTCAGCACGCAAATGACAGTTTCTACAGTGAATGCAAGTAGAAAATATCTTACCCTCCGATTTGTATAAAACGAAATGCTTCAAACAAAGGGAAGTGCGTTTACCAAAGAGTGAAGGATCGTGCAAAGGAGCGAAAAACAACATCATCACCGAGTAGTAGCAAGCAGCTGGAATTTGATTGAACAATTCAAGCATAGTCGAAACAACATTATCAATGTCCTCCATTTATAATCGAAATTTAATAGGTTTAAGTGTTAGGTTTCTAGTTAGGGTTTTTGGTTAGGGTTAGGGTTTCTGGTTAGGGTTAGGATTTTTGGTAGGGGTTAGGGTTTAGGGTTTAGGGTTTATGGTTTAGGGTTTAGGGTTAGGGTTTCTGGTTATGGTTTCTGGTTAGGGTTTTTGGTTAGGATTAGGTTTTCAGGTTAGGGTTAGGGTTGAAACCCTAAGCCTAACTCTAACCCTAGTCAAACCCTAACCCTAAACCCTAACCTTAACTCTAACCCTAAACCCTAATCAAAATCCCTAACCCTAACCGAAACCCTAAAACCAAAAACCTAACCCTAAAACATATAAAAAATCAAACAACTCGCATGAATCGGATTCGAAGCATATGAAACATATTAGAAAATCGGACCTCAAAGTTCATCATGAATCGAAACTATTAAACAAAAAAACAACTATTAATCAACTTCACAAAGAAAATCATAAATCTTACATAAAACAAAAAATAACAACTATTAAACAACTTCACATGAATCGAAACTCGAAATTTAAAAAAACCTGTAATACTCCGTATTTTAGTAGTTAATATTTATATATTTAGAAAAGTTTTGGTTATTAAACAGGTTTTTATTTACTAAAAAGGCTAGTTATTTACTAAAAAGGCTTTTAAAAGAGGCTTTTATAAAAGATTTTGGGTGTTTAAAATAAATTCTAGCCCAATTTGGATTTTGGGCCTAGGTTTACTAATTTTAAAATCCATGTATTTTGTTTAAAACAAAATTTAAAATGTTTTAAAAATAAATCCAAAGAGAAAAAAAAAACAAAAAAAAAAAAATTCCTTGCCGCATCTCACTAAAGCGAGGAAGATCACAAATTTTTTTTTATCTTCAAACCTTTTGTTAGTTTGATATGCTGCTAAGGCTTTACAATTATGTAACTTATGGGATAAATTATATCTTTTCTCTAATCTTAGTTGGATGATCGTAAAAATTTGTTAGATCTTAGATAGATTAGTTTATCTTTTTTTAAATACATCTTTTAGTTTCCTAGTCTTACTTCGACTCTACCTATCCACCAAAGATAAATAAGTGTCTCCACCCATCATATTCTTTCACACCAAATTTGAGAAATACATCTCTTTTCTCAAGTTTAAACTCTCTCTCTCCCTCTTAGCTTACCTTCTCTCTCTTCTCCCTAGTAGTTATTAATTTTCAAGGTGCGTGTATATGTAGATCTTTAATAATTATTTTGCAACCTTAGTATCATGTTTTTAGGAAAATATTTTGGATTGAAGTCCATGTTTTTATAAGTTTTATTAGTGAACTACATGTGTTTTGTATGAGCATGTTTGAATGTTTATTAATTTTATTATGCACTTGAATTATGGCTTTGGGTCTGTATTATTATAAAGTTTGATCTTTGAATCACGTATTCATATAATTTACAAGGAGTTTGATATTTAAATGCATGTTTTAATATTAAAAAAAAAAGGAGTGTTTTTGAATTATTATTATTCAAAGAAGTTACCTCCTTAACCAAGTTATTTTATTTATGTCTTTATATGGCTAAATTTATAAGTAGTAACTATTCTTTTTAAAGGAGGATTATTTCGTAAGGATTTTTATTAGATATATGACGTTGTATGATCCAGATTATAAAAGAGGCAACGGTTTGTTATTTATTAATCCACCACGTTGCTATTTTTATTTACCTGGGCAACGGCTTGTTATTTGTTAGCCAATGAAAGTTAGCCATTATATTATTACCCACGTGCTTTTGTATAGGTCATGTGGATAAAGTAAGCTCCCCTCGTAATAAACTCAGGTTAGGAATACCAAAACGTTGGGTGTGGCACACTTTAGGAAAGGGTACCTAGGGAAGAAAAAGGATTTTTTTATTAAAGTTATATACTCTATATTATATAAGTATTACAAGTATCCAAGTGAAGGATTTTCTAAATTAAATATTTCAAATATGTAATTAAATGAGAGTGTTTAATATTCCGCATATACATGTACTCAATATTTTTTCCCGACTCACTTTTATTTGTTTTGTTTTATTGGCTTTGTCACTTGTGATGTCCCTATTTTGGCGAAGCGAATAGATTTTAGCGTAAGGGTTGATATTGAGTCATACTTCATATCAGGGGAGCCGTAATGAGGATTCATAATTAGTCAAGGAGTTGTTATTTTATTTTTCTTGCTCTATAGTTGTACAATAAAGTTTATATTAATAAAGATAAGTTATTTAAGTTATTTCCATTGCATTAGTTTCAGTTCGCTTAGTAGTTAATATTAAGCGCTTTAACGTTATCACTTGGCGTACCTTTCCCTGAAGTTTCTCAAGGAGTTTTATATTAAAATATGTTTTTAGAAAGAGAGAATTTGGGGGTGGTTTATACCAACTAAAGTTCATCATCACATTCGGAAACTCCAAACAAAGAAAATCGGGCATCTTACATAAAATAAAAAAGATAAAAAAAGAAATTAAACAAAACCTCGTCAGGAAAACAGCCGATCGTCAGGAAGGGCAGTCTTTACTTTCCCCAGTTTCGATCGCTTTTGGGTGAGATCTTCACGCTTTTCGGCGAGATCTTTACGTTTTTCGGCCCGAGATCTTTTACGTTTGCCCGAGATCTTTACGTTTTTCCGAGATATAGACGGAACAGTGAGAACTCAAGAAAAGAAAATGCTTTTTGGTGAGATCTATATGTTTCCTACGAGATAGTGAAGGAATGAAGAAGTGAGACCCGAGAAGTGAGACTGTGCAGGCACCGATGAGAGAAGAGAAGTGACCGAATGACCGAATAGAGGCGCGCGTGTTGAGTGTCGGGTATGAGATTGAGAAAACATTTGGTATAGAGAAGTGATAGAAATTCCAGGGTTTCATTTTTAGTGTAGTTTTTTTATAGTGAGTATTTGGGGTTGTTTTAACGGTTTGGATCAGATCTAATGGTTAGGATAGGAAGAAAGAAAGGAGAGATGAGAATTTCTCAAAAGAAGGGGAAATTGGATCATTTCTATCGATCATTGGGGAGAAAAGGTTTTGCCTCTTTTACAAATCGAAAAGTCTAAATTACCGCACCAGGTGTGTTTGTTTTCTTGATGAAATTTGGAGAACCATAATGTTTATGGATTATGGCAAAACAATTATCAGTTGAATAACCAATTAACAATATATTGTTATTATTATTATTATTATTATTTATTATTATTATTATTATTATTATTATTATTATTATTATTATTATTATTATTATTATTATTATTATTATTATTATTGTTATTGTTATTGTTATTGTTATTGTTATTGTTTTATATTGTTATTGTTATTGTTATTACATGTTATTTTATTATTATTATTTTAATCATAATGCTTACCATATCGAAGTCATTTAAATTTTATATAAATCCAAAGAATTGATCGTATACTTTCGTAGTTAATATATACAATACTCATTATTATTATCGTTAGTTATACTATTAGAGCATATTAAGAATCGGTACTCATTAATAAATCATTCTCGTATCGGGCCTAGAAATGGTTCCAATATTATTATATCAAATGTACTACCATATATGAGTTCTTCTTGATAAAATAGTTTTTTTATAATCGGCATATACATACAAAGTTAAGAGAAGGACTATAATACTATACTAGTATTAAACTATAGTATAACATAAAAACAATTAACTTAAATAATCTTATAACTTATACAGATAAGGGAGTATTATGGTTGTTGAAAATCTTATATTTATATTAAATTATATGGTTGTTAACAAGTTACTATTTAGTAACTAGTAAGTACTTGTTAACTATTTTACTTTAACTTATGGTTGTTACTTGTTAACAATTAAAGCTTATTTTAATAAGTTATGGTTAGCTTTTTAGAGGATAATAATTTGGGGGTATAATTTATTAGTATTATTATTGTCTGAATATTTGAACCTGATTCTAATCACTTTTCCTACGAACTGTCGATTGTAAACATTGAATGTATCATTGTCATTTATTATAATATTATAACATCAAGAATGGCTTATACTAATTTATAATCAATAGAGTATTAGATTGGTTTTACAATTATTTTGATATCAACCTTATATTAAAAATGATTCAACATATTAATGTATTTATATTGTTATTGTTAGTATTCTTTTGTTCTTATTTGTCCTACTATCATGCTATCATAAATTTAGCCTTATTACTGTGCTTGTTATTATTTGTATTTTTACTTATTATCATTGTCGCTTTATGTTTATTAGTATTATTATTCTCCTACCATTATAATATTTACAAACTTATATATCAATCATGAATACTTATAATAATAAAACTCATTTATATGAGTTTCGAATTGATCGCCTAATTATTGGCATCGTTTTTGTTATAATATATAATATTAAAAAGCATAGTGAAAGTCGTTCCTACTCCCTTTACTCATTAGAGTGGTTTTTCGCAGTTATTGTCGAAATAAAAGTTGAGTAAGAGAATACCCTTTACTTGTCGCATTATTCAATATAACTAGTGTTTTTATTGGTTTTTCGTTGTCAATCCATATATTTATCAGCAGCACATATGTATATATATACGTCCCCCTTATCTTTTTATTAATATGATTCGTTTACAAAAATTGTAACAAAATCAAGATGCTTTGATCCGGAGTTCCCTAGAAGTTGAGTTGACGTTCAGTAGCGAATGGAGCCGTGTTTCACAGATCAAAGTGAGGTCATTACTAATTTACTTAGAGTACATTTGACTTCGCTGGCCAAGTGCAGCTAAAAAAGCACAACTCTGGCCTCTTAGCCTTGAGCAGGCGAAAAATGTCAATGGGCGATAATATCTCAGGAATGGATCGGCTTTGTAAATAGACGGCTGGACACACATGGCAGGCTAGGGGAATCCAATGATTCAAATGTGTTGGCCGAGTTGAACAAACGCGGACAATCGTGACCTGGGGCACTATTGACTATCGAATCACGGCGTGTCCAGGTCGACCTGGTTAAATCGTGGAGTATGCCGAGCGCGTTTGAGAACCTGTTTTGGTAAAAACTACCTATATAGTGGCATAAGAGGGTTAGAAAATCCATTATCTCTATACTCGAATATTCTTTATCATAATTCATAGAACACTTATACTTACTTTTAAAGTAATTTCCTTACCATTATTCATAATAAAAAACATTCCCATATACAGAGCGAGTAAGATTATGCCTAAAGCATATTCCTATAAATAGAGTCAAAAATCCCCTAAAAAAGTAGTCAAAATTCAAAAATTGGTACTGACCACATCTTTACATCCTTCAAGAATTACTCCTCTCCCACCCAAAATTCAAAAATAAAAAAAAAATTTACAAAATATCTCTAAGTGAGCTTGAAGACTTCGTAAAAACAGCAGACAAACTCAACTGAGAACAACGCTAGTTTTCGATTTCATCAAAAGAAGAACTAAATCCAAGCATTGAATTCTTAAAATATCTAATTCAACAAATTATCTTCTAATTGATGAGCCCCCAAAATGATATGAAATTCCATCTCCTAAATCAACCCACCATCTAAAAACCCCAAACATATCACTTCATCATTCATTTTCACCATTGAATTATGCCCATAAATCCTCCACTTCACCATCTCACTCTGCAAAACAAGATCAATCACAGGTACCACTATTGTAGACCGTTCCACAACACTGTGCAACAGTACCTCAAATCCTCCTTGAGGTGGGACCCTCTTCATGTTCAAGTTCAAAGATTCCGCCTCATTTACAGAGGCTGTCACAAATTCTCGGTACACCCTCGTTTCCATTCTCGAATACGTATCGACTGTGCTGATTTTAATCGAACTCGAGAGCATGTTTGGGTCAACGTTTTCCAGCCATACCTTCTTATTATGGACTTGGACGGCTTTGAGGTTGATCAATGTAGCTACCATCACCCTTATTATCCAAAAAGAGGAGTGTAAGTCATCGATTTAAACACATCGATCTCATCATCACTCGAATAAATCATGCCGCTCTCGGACGACAAACAAAGCGGGAGAACCTCTTCAGGTAGTCAGAGATAGTGGAAATCTGAGAGAGTAACACCGGCTTCGGGCCCCGCCCAGCCTGAAACCCCCCTTGGCACCCCGAGGGTAACCCGGAGAGTAAAATCGACGGGGCGCAAGAGAGGGAGAAGGAATCAACGGCTGAGATTTGATCGTGGGTGAAGGAAACAGTGGTTTCGACGAGCTCCTGTTGCGGAAACTTTAGTAGTGGGATTTTTGTAAGAGGGAGAACATGCTTGTTGATTTGAGGAAAAGTGAAGAAGGGCCAGGGCAGGGATTGGGTGCGGCAGAGGTGCACTGAATGGATCGACAATGGACGGCTGTGATTGGTTTAGGGGAGGAAGAACAATCAAGCCATAGGAAATGAGAGTTGAGATCTATGATGAGGAAGTGGGTAGTTGGGCTAACCCGTGGTGGATTCGGGTCAAGTATTGGTCTGTTGATGGGTCTTTTGTGAGAGGGAGGAAGAGGGTGGAGGAGAGAGAAAGTGGGAGTTGGAGGAAGAGGAAGAAGAGGAGAGTGAGAGAAGCTATGGGAGAAAGAAAATTTGAGGAGAGAGAAAATTGAGGAGAGAAAATAAGGGGGTGTTTGGCGTTTGGAAGGAACTAAAGAGGTGAGGAAAAATGCGTTGGTGAGGCGCCGCGGAAATGGAAGGTTAAGAAGAGTGAGGAGAAATAGTGAGCGTTGATCAGTGGGAGTTAGTTGGACGGTTGAGCTGTGGATAAGTGCTAGGGTGTTGCTGAGTAGGAACCTAAAGTAAGATGGGGAGATTGGGATGGGAGATTGGGATGGGATATTGCGAATACACGACTTTGTCTGATGTACGGTAGGTTGTTTTAAGACTTTAGTGGACAACGTGGTATTTTGAGGTGATGGTAATTTTGTTTCCGCCTAAAAGTTAGGCGAATTGGCATTGATTAGGTAAGAAATAATTGAGGGGAGAGTGGTGGTCCGTGGTGTATAGCTTATCTCAATGTCCAGAGTAGTTATGAGCTTATCTTGTTATCCGTATTCCTTGATACGAAGAAATAGGTTGTATGGGTATTTGGAATGAACTCCAAGTTGGTCCAAATTGATTGACTCAATCTAATTAGCTCCCTCCGGTCTTTATTAGTTTCCCCATCTTTACTTTAGCCATTTATTAATGTCACATGACTTTTATTATCTCTTATGATTTGTCTTATAGGAAAAATATAGTGCATCGCCGTGAGATCTTGGTCGATTAATCCCGATGTGTAAGATCCAAATATCGACTTTTTGTAATTTTTGCTTATTGATAATTGGAGATATTAAGATTCAAATTCAGTGTATCGGTAAGAATGTGACCCATGTAAGGGAGTAAACTAAGCCAAGGAGGAGGGGTAACTCAACATGAAGATTTAATGGACTCGTGGACCTATTACTGCCCCCGTCCCATAATATAGTCTTTACATTCCATTTTAAGGTCTCCAAAAATATCGTCTTTCTTTTTTTATTACTTCTCCGTCCCCATAATATAATAAGCTTACTTTTTTTTTTGCACTATGAATTAAGCGAGAAATGAGGAGAAAAAAAAAAAAAAATTTAATGCTAGTACTTTTCCTCTAACTACTCCCTTAGTTTTGTTTTCCTTTAAAAAAATCAAAACACAATAAATGTTCTTTGGACTAGTGTAAAGTAATAAATAGAGACGCACAGTATAAAAGAGACGAAGTAAGGTATTTTGGAGAATTTTTGTTAAAGAATTGACGATAATTTAATTCAAATAAATTGATAAAAATAAAATAAAGACAACATTTTACACGACTCCAAAAGACGAATGTAATCTATATTATGGGACGAAGGGAAGTAATTTTTTTTGACCAAATTATCCCCCCCTCAGTCATTCTTCTTGCTTCGAAACGCGCGTCTATTTAACGTTTTTACACCATCTCCAGTTTAGTGTAACTTATTGCTTTTTTTATTTTTCGAGGAAAGAAAAAAAGGGAGTAGTAACGAAAACAGTGTTATTTACAAATATTTTTTTAGAATCCTACTACTCCCTCCAATTGGGGATGGGCATGGGTCTAGGACCTACCAGGATCTCCTGGACCTCGGCCTAATTTAAAGGTGCGGGTCTGACATTTTTGGACCACAGGAATTCGGGTTCGGTCCGGGGTCCAAGTGAAATTTTTGGGGTTTGGAGTCCGGGTCTCAATATGCTGACAGACGACACTCTACCTTAATCGATCCTTTGACTCCTAACCCATTTAATATAAGTTTTACCTTTTTTTTTAAAAGAAAACGATTTCCTAAACACTAAAAGAAAGCAAATAACTTTGAAAACCCTATTTTCACTCTTGAAGTTCACAACACCCAACTTAGTGAGAGAGGGAGGAAATACTCACGCCACCGCAGTGCACCACTTCGAGTCATCGGCGTTCCGCCACAAACAGTTTGGTGAAGGCGTGAAGCTACGCCACTAAGGCACGCATATACTCAATTAGTTAATTAGTGATCCTATTGTCATGCCAAAATAAAGGTCTAACTCAATTAACAAACATATTGCAGCTATTGCCAAAATATAAGTGAGAGAGAAAATGAGAAACAGTGAGAAGTTAATGGTGGATGAAAGAGAGAGTTGTGTTGGTACTTAGAGAATGACAATTACATCTGCTTACTTTACAAGACCTGTTTTCTAAAAAAATTATAGAAAGCAAAAAAGATCGGGTTTGAATTTTCATTTAATTTTAACCTTGGCTAGTGGCCACGACCTTCACGTCTATTTTAGGGTCGAATTATCCCAGGCTTCGGTAGATATGAAAAAATACGTTTCATTACCTAGTTTTAGATGCGCGGGTCATAGGTGGTGGTCGGATTTAGAGGTCGGAGTTTCTTTGAACACCCCAGTTGTAAGTATCCTTTAACGAGTAGCAGTGATACACGGATGGGCCAGGAGGAATATGTCTTGGAGAGTGCATATGATATTACGAAGGAGTATAAGCCTAAAAGGTTCAACCGTCCTGAATACTTCTAAGTATGTTCTCGTTGTGCGAGATTACATGTGCCTACGGTCTTGGTTCCTTTATATAATTTTATTTAATCGAGAATTGTGATATATTGGAGTTTAGATATATACAAACTTGCACAATGGAAGAATTTACAAACTAGTGAGGGAAAGACTGGAAGCATGAGTTTAAGGTAATGAAACGCACTCTATTTCACAAAGAAATAAAGAAATATTTGCTTAAGTTAATCAATTTTGCAAAAACAAAGAAATGAGCATGGATCCTGGGCCGGACCCTGGGCCTACGGACCCTGGGGTGCAGATTAAGAATAAGTCACATCAATCCCAGGCTTTCCCGAACCGCAGGGTCAAAGTGGAGATGCAGTGCACGCGAGAAGATTTTAGGGTCTAGGTCTAGGGTCAGAGATGGACCGAACCCAGCCCTTGCCCGTCACACCTCCCGTCTCACTTAATTCTAGTGAAAGAAGAAATGTCCCATTTGTATTAAGCCAGGACGGAGGGTAAAATTTAAGTCGACCTAATACTAGCATATGTAAGTATAGGTGGGAAAAGGTAACTATATAAAGAAGGTAAAATTGGACTTAATATCCCTGACTATAGTGTGGTGTACTTGACTACCAACTGTTAGTAGCCAAACACCCCTGGCTTTGTTGGCACAGGTGCGGCGAGTGTCATAAATGAGGGGCGTAACTTCCTTTTCTTCTTGCAGGCGAGAGCGTGGAAGACGTAATAAATTTTTTCAATTTTGTCTTTTTTTCATTCATTTTATCCTATTTTTTCCTTAATTAGAAACCTAAGTGAGCATGTGTCGAGGTAAAGTTAGTTTCGGCGTCATTTATGATACCCATTTTGCCTGAGTTCGAAGTTTGTGGTGTTTTGACTAGTAGTCAAAGTTGGCGGTGTTGGAAGCCTTACTCCGCGTAGTTTGTGATCTTGGGAGCGATTACAAAGATGTCACTATGTCGTAAAAGCGATCGACATAAAGAAGAGTAATCATAAGTCCCCAAAGGTGATTTTATGGAAGCAAAAACTAAGTTAGAAAAGTAGATATAAAATTGAAGTAACCATAGATTGTATAGAGTGATTATACGGGGAAATAGTGTTTTTACTTATGAGAGTAAAATGTGCATGGTAAATTAGTGTGAAAAAGGGTGATATATATATATATAACTAGGTTTTAATAGGGAGCAAATCTATAATAAGAATGAAAATCATTTCCCCCGCATAAAAGTAAAGCAAAAATACATTAAAGTAAACCCTTAATGGCGAAAAGTAAATAACCAAATATCCAGCTTCATATACTTGATAATTTTCACTTTAAAAGAAAAAAAGCATTAATGACCATTGAACATCATCATTAATGACAAATGTTTACCGATCTATTTGTAAAAATACATTTTGCACATGTTTAAGTTAATTTAATTAATGTTAAAATTCGGAAAAACTTGTGAGGTAAATAAAATAGGTCAAAGGTAAATGAAACTTCTATAAAAGTAATTAAACTAGGTACCGAGTTTGAAAAGTTGCATCCTTTTTCCTGAAATCCTTTATTAATGACGCGGGAATGACGTAGACCATCGATTTTGATGATGTACGAGCCCATATTGGTTCTTCGTTCTCATTTTTAGAAGTATAGTTCTCACGA